>JAZKJV010005079.1:0-107712 GCA_037367405.1 Ottelia alismoides | reverse complement strand
TCATTTTAAATAGCTCCATGGGCGATCCGCTTTTTAATATTCGGATCTTTAGGGCGGAGAGAGTGTGCAATTTCAAAGACTTTGATCGCAACTTGAGGGCGTCCCAAGCCCGCGTGAGCCTCGGCAATCATAAAAACTTGGGGAGCCGAAAGTGAGTCAATCGAGGGTTCTAAGAGTTCGATGACTTTGGGGAAGTCTTTCTTCATATAGGCTTTTTGTGCTTGGGCTAGATCATGGGCCGTGACCTCAGCCCACCCAAAGTCTGTTAAAATGAGACACAAGATGAAAATCCAAACTCTTCTCAAGGATCCCGCCTCTGGTTGTGTTAAAATGTTAGCGAGCAGAGTGGGGGCTCCGCCAAGTGAGAAAAAAGAAAACAAGGCCTTCGATCGGAGTCCGGTCAAGGGATCATTGAATACGTGCTTCTTTTGGTTGTCGTCGTGACTCTGGCGATGCTTTTGATGGCCAAATTCTTTAAGCCTTTCCAAAAAATGGATGAATTACAACATCAAATCTTATATCGAGTGCCTCCTCGACGAAGCTGAATTGCCGGCATTGGGGCGGGACGGAGCCGGTCCTCAAAATTGTGATCCCCCTCCCGCGTTTGAAAGTCTCGGTTTTGGTGGGACTTCGGGGACGACCAACTCTGGAGAGGCCAGCGGACAGTCCAAGTCGGGAAATAAAGATGAAAAAAACTCTCGAAATTCAGGTTCCAAAGAAGATGTTTCCTCAGAAAATTCCTCAGGGGGTAGAGGCGCGTTGGTTTCTCGCAGAGGGGGGCGGTTTGTTTCGATCTGGGACGGGGGCTACGGACGGAGCAGGATCAGGACCAATCACAGCCGATGCAGAAAACCGGGCCAATTCATCGAAACGAGACCCTTATTTGAAAGTTGTTCGAGTTGGAGATTCGAGTCGGGCGAGAGGAAAAAACGGAGGCCCCGTCACGGGTCTCGCAGGTTTTCTCGAAAATGAGCGAGAAAAGGTTCGTCGAAGAGAAAATAAAGTGGTTCAGTTGGCATCTCGTTCAAACGACGAAGGCTTAGGAGAAGGAAGATCAAAGAGATCTGCGTTTTAAGCCTCAAAAGCCGAGAAGTCAGAATCAAGACGTCGAATTTGATTCAAACTGGTCGCTTGGAAAGCTTTTTCGTATTCTTTTGATGATCATTATTGCCATCGCTTTGGTCCTATTTGTGGCTGGTCAAATGGCGCAAATTTCGAAGAGTGCAGAAAAGTAAAAACTAACGCGCCTCGCAGGAAAATCTTCAAGCTTGGTTTTTTTTTGGTTCTTTTGTTGATTCGTCAGGGGCTTTAGTGAACAAAGGCTGTCCACTGTTAAATGGTTTTGGGGGCGACGAAGAAATGGATCAGTTGTTTACATTGGACGGAAGAAGCAAAGTTTTTAGCTTATCGGAGGCGCGCGACCTCTTGCCCCTGATTTTGAAAATAACAGCTGAAGCTCAGCGAGAAGTCTCGCAACTCGCCAATAGAATGGAATCCCTCAAGTTTGGAAGTTCGCAAGCCGCGAAACAAATTGAAGAAGAAATCCAAAAAAAAATCGATCACTGGCAAACTAAAATGACTCGACTGGGCACTCAGCCAAAAGGACTTTGGATCGCTGACTTTGACAATGGAAGTGGATACTATTGTTGGAAATATCCCGAAAATGATATTCGTTTTTTTCATGGATACCATGATGGTTTTTCGGGACGAAAAGAGATCCTGACTGAGGTCAAATATGAGAATAGCAACTGTACAATTGAATTCCCATCTCGGAGACTTTGAAACGAACGCCAAAAAAATTCTCGCGCACCTTCAAAAATCAAGGCAGCACCATTGCGATTTGGTTGTTTTCCCCGAAGCGGCCTTGTTTGGCTACCACCCCTTCGACCTCTTGGAAGTTCCTGCGCTTGTCGATGAGCAGATGAAGTGGCTCAACTGGATTCACAAGCGAATGCCGGAAAATGTTTCGGCTCCTGATAGGCGTCATTTGCCCCTCCTATAAAAAGAGAGGACGACCCTATTACAATTCAGCCGTTCTTTTGAAAAAAGATAAAAAAACTTCGGATTTTCAATAAGCAACTTTTGCCGACAGGAGATGTTTTTTGACGAGGCTCGGTTTATTGAAAGCGGTGAAATGGAAAAAAATACTTTTAAAATCAAAACCAACCGAGTGCTGGTGACGATTTGTGAAGACATTTGGGCCTGGCCTGATGCCCAGGGCCGTAGTCAGTACAAGAATAATCCTCTTGTGAACGTCGCCCAAAAAATCGGCGCACTTGATCTTGTTGTCAATATGAGCGCTTCTCCGTTTTATCCAGGCAAATTGCAGGTTCGTCATAAGCTCGTGCAAAAGACGGCGAAGTTGTTTGGTGCTCCGGTTCTTTATTGTAACTTGGTTGGAGGTCAGGACGAGATTATTTTTGACGGCTCGAGCTTTGGGAGCAATAAGCAGGGACAAGTGGTTTTTCAATTGGCCCCACTGGTGGAAGATTTCGGAGTTTGGGATCTTTCTAAGAAAGAAGCCACTCGCAATTTGGCTGTGAATGACCCAATCGATTTGGTGAGGCAAGCCCTCGTTTTGGGAATTCGAGATTTTGTTCATAAAACCGGCTTTTCTCGGGTGCATTTGGGGTTGAGCGGGGGCATTGACTCTGCGGTGGTGGCCTGTCTCGCTGTCGAAGCTCTAGGGCCGAGCCGAGTTTCTTGTTTTGCTTTGCCGACCCAATTTAATTCAGAAAAAAGTTTGATTTTGGCTTCACAACTTTCGCAAAACTTGGGGATTCATTTGCAAACTTTTTCGATCGATCCCTTGTTTCAAAGTTTTCGCGAAAAAATTGATTCGGCTTTTTTCGCTCACTGAGTTTGGGATCACCCATGAAAATTTACAGTCACGAATTCGAAAACGTTTTTTTTGATGGCGTTTGCAAATTCAAATTCATCCCTCTTGTTGTCGACCGCGAATAAGTCAGAGTTGGCTGTTGGCTACTCGACTTTGTACGGTGATTTATCGGGGGGGCTTGTTCCTCTTGGCGACTTAACGAAAACAAAAGTTTTTGAGTTGGCTCGTTTCTACAATCGCCAAAGAGAATTGATTTCCTTCTGGAAATCATCACGCGTGCCACCTTCAGCAGAATTGCGTCCCAATCAAAAAAGACCCAAGACTCTTTGCCTCCTTACGAAAAACTGGACCCAGCTGTTGAGAGTTACTTCAAAGAAGGTCGATTTTCTAAATCGAGAGAGGGAAATTTTCTAGTTCAAGCTTTGTTCAAATCCGAGTTTAAAAGGTGGCAGGCACCACCTATTTTGAAAGTCTCTCACCATTCATTTGGCCGGGGACGTCGATGGCCGATTGCTCACTCAGGACTGAAAAGTCTAAAAAAAGTGAGAGCAAATCGAGCTGTTTAGGATTTCTTTCAAAGATCGGGAACAAAAAAAGGAGGCTTTCCAGTTAAAGCCACCAAATTTTCGAGAGCCGGAGCTTGACCGTTGATACTGATTCTTTTTACACAAGCTCAAGGAAAACTCGTCCACAAAAAATAGCATCGTCTTCGGCTCGATGAAATTGTCCTGTCGGAATTTTGAACTGTTGAACGAGAGTTCCGAGTTTGTAATTGGGAAGTCCAGGAATAACTTTTCGAGCAATTGGAAGTGTGTCCAGAACCGTTCCGCGTGGAGTGAGCAGTTCGTGTTTTTTTGTAGTCGGCGATGAGAAACTGAGTATCAAATGGAGCGTTGTGAGCGACGAGGATGTCTTCACCACAAAACTGTTGAAAAGGCTCCAAGCAGTCTTCAATTTTCGGTTTTCCTTTGACCATCTCGTTGGAAATGCCATTCACGGCGGACGCGCCCGCCGGGATGGCTCGGCCCGGGGTCGACCAAAGTTGAAAATGTCGCGTCGACTTCGCCGTCAATGAAGCGAACAGCCGCAACTTCCACAATTTGATCAATTCCAGCCACAGTTCCTGTTGTCTCGAGGTCAAATGCTATAAATCTCATGCTTTCTCTGATACAGAATTCATGTGGGAGATTCAACAAAGTCTTTTTCCTTTTTTGTTCAAGTCGGATCTGGGGTTCGAGCCGTTGACGCAACCAACAACGAGTCTTTTTTTGGAGGCGGTCAACCGAGCTCAAATACCTTGGGAGCAAAGTTGTGGGGGGGGGAGGTTCGTGTGGAACTTGCCGATTGATCGTCGTTGCAAATCTAGAAAAAAATCGAACCCAGGAATGAAATCGAGCAAGAAATGGCCGATTCTCGATCCTTTTCTTCGAGCGAAAGATTGGCCTGTCAGACAGAGCCTGTCCGGGTGCCATTGTTCGGAGAGCAATTAATCCGGATCGCTGATAAAAAAAGGATTTGAGTAAATCCAGGAAATCCATTTTTTTCCATCGGGAATGGGCAGTGGGACGCTGACTCGGACTTGGACCCGGTAAGTTCCTGGTCGAGTCAAAGCTTGTTCAAAAGAAGGGGAGTTGAATATTTTCTCTCGCTCTCCATTTGCGCCACAAAATAATCTCATAAAAATAGACAGGGCTCCTCCGAAAGGGCGACTTGAAGAACAAGATTTTTTTTAAACTTCAATTTCGAACCCATCGGATAGAAAACGGTCGTTGTCCCGAATGTGAGCAACAAATCCTTTTGGGTTACCTAAAAAATCTAGAGAAACGTAAAACTGTCCTCGTTTTAATGCGTTTAGAATTTTTGCGCGGTCTTTTTTGATAGTGTCCGATCAACTCCGAATCGAGAAGAACATGGTTTGAAAACAAAATCGAAGGAAGCTTGGTAAGAAGGAAACTTAATCAAAGTATTCGCCAGGGGAACAGCCCTGGCCGAAGCATCGGCACCGCCAAAAACCCCAGAGCGGGCGTTCCAAATTGGTTTGATCCCAAACGGAAAGCTCTTCAGACGGCTCGCGAAAAAGACGTAAGAAAGCGTACCGAGGACTGAAAGGATAAACGATAAAACTCCACAAAACTTCGACAGGAGAACTGCGCCAGGCTTTGTGGGAGATTGATTTTGGATTTACAATTTCGATCCCGTTGAGTCCCGGTGGAAGCTGACCCGACCAAGTCGGTCCGTCGCGAAAGGGGTGGGCCAAAATCAAAAGCCCGTCGCGAGCTTGGGCATCGTTTTGAGAGAGGAAATCAGTCAAATGCAATTGTGCTTGTGAAAGATCGACAGGCTTCGGCATATTCAAAGAGAGAACACGAGAATCCAACAGACGGGACTCAGACTCGTTCATAACAAGAAGTGAACCCGAATAAGCATTCAATGAGTCGGGGGCGGAAAAATTATTGAGATCGGTCACAATCAAAAAATCCAGACCTGCTTTTTTGGCTTCGTCAATCACATCGAGACGATTTGAAGACCCTAAGCTTAAAGATGTTGAGACATTTAAAGCGCCTCGATAGTCAAAATAGTTAGGCGGATTTTCTCGTTTAAGCTCAACGGGAACAACATCAAAAGAAGCTTGTGAAAGATAGAAACCATACAGGAAGAAAATGAGTATTGAAAAAGTGAGTGCAATCATCACTCTCATAAACGCTCGATTCGAACCAGCTGATAGTCGTCGCTGTTTTGTTGGACGAGCGTCGTTTGAACTTTTGATTCCAAATATATATCGGGGAGATCTTCCCAAGTTCGCTTGACCAAAAAGAAAACTTTGGTCTGTGGGATCGATTCGGGAATCTCATCAAAAAAATCAAATCGATTCATGCCTCGAAGCTTCGGAATCATTTTTCCACTATAGAAAGAAGCCAAAGATGCTGTTTGATAAGTGCTCGCAAAAACAGGAGCGCTTTGTTCAAACCATGGCTGAATTGATCGAAGTTGGTGAGTTTCGTTGAGTTTTTCGGGAGCCTTGGGCAACCAGGGAAAAATCCAATGGGAATAGACGACGAGCATTGTGATCCCGGAAAGGAGAAATCCACAGGTGAGAGCTCTTCGGCTTGGCCTCCCCTTCACAACAACGGCTGTGAGCGAGGGCAAACTTACAATGGGCCAATTCATTTCAATCGGAGATCGAAAAGAGGATCCCACAAAAAAAAGCTGGGGAAAGATGCCAGATGACGAAAGCCAAGATTCACTTTTTGTTTTAAAACCGCGAAAAAGTGCAGGCAGCAAGAAAATTCCCAAAATGAGAGCTTGTCCGATAAAAGTCTCCAAAATCCATTGAGGATCCCAGTCTCGAGCTCCTAAACCATGATTGAGCTGGAAAGAAAACGACCGCCAATTGTTGGTTGCGTTCCAGTAAAGAACGGGAAAGCACCCGATCAGGCCGCCGATGAAAGTAAGGAAAACTCGACTTGAGAAGATCCGATGAAGCTGTTGAGACCTCAGGAGGGACCAGACAAGAGCAGGTAACAGGAGTACAATCACATATTTTGCGCAGAACCCTAAACCCAAAAAAATTCCAAACAAAAAATAATTCATCGAAGTTGGCTTTTGAAGGGTGAGTTTGAACATCCAGAGGCTTAGACTCCAAAATAAAATCAAGGGCAAGTCCGGAGTCACCACAACCCCCCCCCAACCGAGGAGGGGCGAAAAAATCCAAAGCCATCCAAAAAGAACAAGTTCCTTTTCCGAAAAATAAGGCTTCAAAATTCTCCACCAGATGAGAAGCGTACAGTGCGAAAAAATGAGGCTGGGGAGCCGAACGAGTCCCCCGAGAGATTCAAAGGGATGACCCAACCAAAACCAATAGGCCACCATGGGAGGGTGATCAAAATAACTCCATTGCAGATTCTTAGACCAGATCCAGTAGTAAGCTTCATCGGAAGCCAAAGGTAAGAAATAGCAAGCGATGAGTTTTGCGATCAAAGTCAAAACCCAAAAATTAAAACGGTCTTTCACGTTAGGGAACCGTGATTTCAAGCGGTTGCCCAGAAGAACCAGGAACCCCGCGGTCGCGGCCATTCACGATGATCGAGACAGCTCCGCCATCTGAAATTTTCAAACTGGTTTTTCCGCGAGCTTTCAAAATGTGAACCTGTCCTGGAGTTAGATTCAAAGTTGAACTTTGTCCTGACTCAAAAACAACATTGACGTTAACAAGGGCGTTGGCTTCAAAGATGATTTCAATTTGAGGAACCTGGGGAGAAGGTGAAGGGGACGGAGTCGGCGTGGGTGTTGCGGCAGGTGTTGCAGAGGGGGAAGGAGTTGGGCTTGTCGGAGTCGCAGGCACGGGAGTTGACATCGGCAAAGGAGAAGTCTGGGGATTGGGTGAAGAAGCGAGACCCGATGAAGACGCGGGTGCATCGGCCGCTGGTTGACTCTCGATTGGAGCGAGGTTCGTCTTGGATTCGATGGTTTCTTGTGAAGCGGAAAGCTCGGTGGTGCGGGGGGCTTCGTCAGAAAATTTCTCGCTCTCGTATTTTTCTTTCACTTTGTAAACAACAACAATCAAAACGAAAAGGGCGATGACTAAAAAACCCCAAAAAAGAGAAGTTGAATCATGATGAGCCAAGGCCACAGACTTAGTCAGGTCATCCGAGGATTTTTTCGGATGGTGGCGTCGATTTTTCAGGTAAAGAAACTTTTTCCTCTGGTTGAGGCAAAGTTGTCGGTGAATTTTCGCGACTGACTTCGGGAGACAATTTTTTTAAAATCTCAACCGAATCGATTTTGAGCAACTGACAGTAAGATTTGATAAAGCCACGAACAAAAGGGGGCGCTGGCAAGCGGTCGGCTTGCCCTTCCTCTAAAGCGACTAAAACTTTAGCAGAAATTTTTAAGTGTGAAGCAACTTCGTTGAGTGTGAAGCCGCGCTTTTCCCGGTGTTCTTTTAAAATTTGACCAACTTCTCGATTCATCGTCGAATGGTCTCCAAGAGGGCTCGGGCTCTTTCGCGAAAAGAGCCATCAGCATTGAGTTTAAGAATCTCTTCCAGTCGCAGTTCGGCCTTACTTGAGTCACCCGAGTGAAAATAGGCAAGTGCTCCATAGTACTGGGGCTCTTCGGCAGACAGAGATCCACAAACTCCAACAGCGCGGTCCAAAGAATCAGCTGCCGACGAGTACTCTTTGAGTTCGAGCAAAGTCCGGCCATAAAGAGTTTGTGCAAAGCAATTTTTTCGGTTGGCATCAATCGACTGAGCTAAATATTTTCGGGCTTGGGCAAATTCTTTTTTTTGAAAATGCAAATACCCTAAATTGGCCAGAGGCTTTTCGGGTTGGGGATAGGTTAAGTCTCGCGCAGCTTCGCTTAAAAAAAGAAAGGCATTGGTCCAATCTTGACGATCCGTGAGAACTCGACCGAGATTGTTTTTCGCCTCGGTATAACGAGGATTTAAAACAACGGCTCGGCGCAAATGCTTTTCCGAGAGATCAAGCCGTGATCTGGCAAAATAAACAAGTCCAAGTTGATTTTGAACCAAAGGATTTTGCGGCATCAGAGCTTCTGCTTTTAAAAGTTCTGATAAAGCTTGCGGAAAAGCACCGTTCTCGAGAAGAGACGACCCCATTTGCAAATGACTCAAACCCTCTTCTTCAGAGCGCTTTTGAGCGGATGAGCAGCCCACCACTCCAGCAGTGAACAAAATCAAAAATAGGCTCAACAGAGTCGGCTTCACACTCTTTACGGTAGCATGTCACTTGCTCGTGTCAATCCTCAGTTCGACGACAACTTCGACATGATCAGTCTGAGGGAACATATCAAAAACTTGGACCGCTTTGAGTTCCCATTTCGACGGTTTTGTCAAAATCGCAAGGTCTCGGGCGAGAGTGGCTGGGTTGCAACTGATGTAAAAAATTTGTTGAGCTTGAGATTCGCGGAGACAATTCATAACAAGCGGATGGACTCCCGCTCGGGGTGGATCCAGAAGAACGATGGCTTGAGGAGGGGGTGCGTGGCGCTCGAGAAAAGCTTCAACGGAAGCTTGGTAAAAAGAGAGATTTCTCAAAGAAATCTTCATTTGCTCTTGCTTCAAATGAGCTCGACGAATCGAGCTTCCTGAAAGCTCAACACCAAGCATTTTCTTCGGGGACAACTTTTGAAACAAATCAAAAGCCCAGTTCCCATCTCCACAGTAAAGATCCCAAATTGGAAAATCAGGATTCTTGAGTATCCTGTCGTATAAATTCTGTTGAATTTTCGCGTTGATCTCGGTGTTGACCTGAGAAAAAGAATTGTCGCGCTCGCTTGGCAAGCCGACAACGGCCTTTCCTTGTTGGTTCAATGAAATCTCCCAGTTGCCATCCTCTTTGTTTTTGAGTGAGACCATTTGTTCAGAGATTTGAGGATCGACGATGAGGCAATTGTCAATTTCAACCAAAGAGTGACTTTTTTTTTGATAATATCCAACTTTGCCGTTTTGCACTTTGAACTGAGCACGATTTCTATAGTGAAACTTCTTTTGGCCACTGACAAAGTTCAACATCGGGATCGAAGTGTGTAAATTTCGCTCAAGTATTTCTTGAACGAGATGTTGTTTCCAAAAAATCTGTTGGGATTCCTCAAGATGTTGCCATTGACAACCTCCACAGCGACCAAAAACAGGACAGGGAGGAGAGATGCGATGGGGAGAAGCTTCTAAAATTTTGATCAGCTTTGCACGGGCGAAATTTTTCTCGACTTCAAACACTTCAGCCAAAATTTTTTCACCGGGTGCGGTGGACTCAACAAAGATGGTGAAATGATTGAGGCGGCAAACGCCGCCTCCTTTGAAGCTGAGCTTTTCAACTTCGAGCTCAATTTTTTGCCCAATTTTTAACATTCAAAACTACAAATTGCAGATCTCGTGTTTGTCGAAAAAAATCGCCAACTCACGTTTTGCCGAATCAGCACTGTCTGATCCGTGAACTGCGTTTTCTCCGACGTTGGCACCGTGCTTAGCGCGGATCGTTCCTGGAGCTGCTTTTTTGGGGTCCGTTGCGCCCATCAGTTCGCGATTGCGAAGGACCGCGTTTTCTCCCCTTAAGGCCATAAGAAGAACGGGACCTGAAGTCATGAATGAAACCAATTCTCCAAAAAAAGGTCGTTCTTTGTGTTCAGCATAAAAAAGTTCGCATTTTTCTTTTGAAAGAATCGCCAGTTTAGCAGCAGCAACCTTCAAGCCATTTTGTTCAAACTGATTGATGATATCTCCCACGGCATTTTTTTTGATCGCATTGGGTTTGATAATCGAAAAAGTCGTTTCTAAAGCCATTTGTCTCTCCTTGGTTATTTAAGAATTGATTTCAAAGTTCGACCCATATCGGCCGGCGACCTTGATATTTTAACGCCAGCTTCCTCGAGGGCTGCAAACTTAGCTTCGGCGGTGCCTTTTCCGCCGCTAATAATAGCACCTGCGTGACCCATTCGTTTTCCAGCAGGAGCTGAGGCTCCGGCAATAAAAGAAACAACAGGTTTTTTAAATTCTTTTTTAATATAAGCCGCAGCATCCTCTTCAGCAGAACCTCCGATTTCACCGATCATGATGACGGCGTCGGTGCCAGGGTCTGCATTGAACATTCGCATAACGTCAATAAAGTGAGTTCCATTCACTGGATCGCCACCGATCCCCACGCAAGTCGATTGCCCCAATCCGACAGCCGTAAGTTGGTGAACGGCTTCATAAGTCAGTGTACCCGACCGAGAAACAACACCAATTCTGCCTGGTTTGTGAATATGCCCGGGCATAATTCCAATTTTACATTCACCAGGAGTGATGACTCCGGGACAATTGGGACCGATCAGGCGAGTTTTTTTTCCCCTGCATAAATTTTTTGACCCGGATCATGTCAGTGATTGGAATTCCCTCGGTGATACAAATCGCGAGATCAAAATCAGCATCAACCGCTTCTAGAATGGAGTCCGCTGCAAAGGGTGGGGGGACAAAAATCATCGAAACAGTCGCCCCCGTGGCTTTTTTTGCCTCAAGCACAGTGTTAAAAACGGGAAGTCCTAAGTGTTTGGTTCCGCCCTTTCCGGGGGTCACTCCTGCCACAAATTGACTTCCGTAGGCCAAACATTGCTCGGTGTGAAAAGATCCCTGAGCACCGGTAATTCCTTGAGTCAGCACGCGTGTATTTTTATTGATGAGTATAGACATGAGTTATTTTCCTTGAATCGCTTTGACAATTTTTTGCGCAGCATCAGTTAAGTCATCGGCAGGAATAATGTTAAGACCACTTTCTCGAAGCATTTTTTTACCAAGCTCGACATTTGTCCCTTCCAGCCGGGCAACGAGAGGGACTTTGAGTCCGACTTCTTTGGAAGCCGCGATCACCCCGTCTGCGATGATATCACACTTCATGATTCCGCCAAAAATATTCACTAAAATTCCTTTTACATTGGGATCTTGAAGAATAATTTTGAACGCAGCCGTCACTTTCTCTTTGTTTGCTCCACCACCAACGTCCAAAAAGTTCGCAGGCATCGCCCCATGAAGTTTGATGATGTCCAAAGTCGCCATCGCCAAACCAGCTCCGTTGACTAAGCAGCCGATGTTTCCGTCGAGTTTGATGAAAGCCAAATCATACTTGGAAGCTTCAATTTCGGTTGGCTCTTCTTCGGAAAGATCTCGGTAGGCGAGAACATCTTTTTGCCGGTACAAGGCATTTGAATCAAAATTCATTTTAGCATCGAGAGCAATCAGATCATTTTCTTTTGTCAACACCAGCGGATTGATTTCGGCCATCGAGCAGTCTTTATCGACAAAAGTTTTTGCAAGCCCTTGAAAAAGAGCAACGGCTTTGTTGGTGCACTCATTAGGAATCCCAATGGCAAAGGCGAGCTGTCGGGCTTGGAAAGCGGCGAGTCCCACGGCCGGATCAATGGAAACCCGATGAATGGCCTCGGGCCGATGTTCGGCCACTTCTTCGATATCAACTCCACCTTCGGATGAAGCCATCAACGTCACTTGCCCAGTTCCTCGATCGACGAGAGCTGCAACGTAATATTCTTTGACAATATTGCATCCTTGCTCAATCAAAACTTTTTGCACGAGTTTTCCCGCAGGACCCGTTTGATGGGTGACCAAAGTCATCCCGATCATTTTTTTTGTGAACTCCCGAACTTCGTCTAAAGACTTGGCAATTTTAACGCCCCCGCCTTTGCCGCGCCCACCAGCGTGAATTTGAGCTTTGACGACCCAAACAGTGCCACCGATTTCTTTGGCTGCAGAAACAGCTTCGTCGGCAGAAAACGCGACTTGACCCTTCAAAGTAGGGACTTGAAATTTTCTCAGGAGCTCTTTGGCCTGGTACTCATGAATATTCATAGGATGACTTCTTTCTCAATAAAGTTAAGCGGGGACAGTTTTCAAAATATCGACGAGCGCTTGAACAGCCGCCACCGACTTATCGAATTCCATTTGCTCATCAGCGTTCAATTTCAGGGAATAAATTTTTTCCAAACCATTGGCGCCCAAAACGCACGGAACTCCGACAAACAGGTCTTTGACCCCATACTCTCCCTGAAGCTCCACAGCGCAAGGAATCACTCGTTTTTGATCTTTTAGGATGGCTTCTGCCATTTCAACGGCCCCGGCCGAAGGAGCATAATAAGCGCTGCCGGTTTTGAGCAACGATCCGATTTCAGCACCGGCTTGTTTGGTGCGAGCACAAAGAGCATTCATTTTTTCGGCAGACAAGAGTTCAGGCACAGGAACTCCTCCAACTGTTGCCAATCGAGGGAGTGGAACCATGGCATCACCGTGGTTTCCAATAACAATTCCTGTGACATCTTTCACAGAGACTTTCAATTCCGCCGCAAGGAAAGACCGAAATCGTGCAGAATCCAAAGCTCCCCCCATGCCAATCACGCGCTCGCGAGGAAAACCCAGAATTTGTTTCGCATAAACAGCCATTGCGTCCATAGGATTGCAAACCACAATGACGATCGACTGAGGAGCGTATTTTTTAATACCTTCGCAACAATCTTTGACAATTTTAGCGTTGATGCCAACCAACTCGTCACGGCTCATTCCAGGTTTTCGGGGCATTCCAGCTGTTAAAATAACAACATCAGAATGGGCAATATCTGCGTACTGACTTGTTCCAACCACAGAGCTATCGAATTTTTCAATAGGGCCAGCTTGATCGAGATCGAGCATCTTTCCTTTGGCGGCACCTTCATTGATGTCGAGAACAACAACGTCGCCAAGTTCTTTTTCCGCCGCCCAGTGAGCACATGTTGAGCCTACAAAGCCGGCACCAATGACAGCAATTTTTTTCCTTTTAAAACCCACGAGATTCTCCTCAGTTTAGACTTGCGTTTAAGGCGATATTCAAACTTAAATCAGAAGGATAGACAAGTCTGGTCCCAAGAAAGGCAGAGCGTGGCGTTACGAGAAATCGAACTCGTCGAAGTCGAGCACGGTTATGGTCAAGAGCAATTGCTCAGACCATTTTCTTTGGCTATCGAGAAAGGTGAGAAAATTGCGATTTTGGGTCCAAGCGGCCAAGGGAAATCAACTTTGCTTAAGCTTATAGCGGGATTGATCAAGCCCCGTCGCGGAAAAGTCTATTTGATGGGAGAAGATTTTCACCAAGCTCCTGATTTAAAACGACGAAAAATTCGCCAGCAGATCGGCATGCTTTTCCAAAAAAATGCTCTTTTTGACTCTCTCACTTCAAGTGAAAATGTGGCTTTTGCGCTTAGAGAAACAACGGAGCTTTCAGCTGAAGTCATCGCTCAGCGAGTTCGAGATTCTCTTTCAGCTGTTGGGCTTGAAAAAACGGTGGATCTCTATCCCGACGAAATGAGCGGAGGGATGCAAAAGCGTCTTGGCATCGCTCGAGCACAAGTTTTACAGCCCAAGATCCTTTTGTATGATGATCCTACAGCCGGTCTGGATCCCATTACCAGCAAGAAAATCGTCGATTTGATCCTGGAACTGGCGGCCCTTCACCATTCAACTGTGGTGGTGGTCACCAACGAAGTCAGTCGAGCGTTTCAACTCGCGCAACGAATTTTTTTTGTTGTGGAAAACGAGATTCTGGATCTCGGCTCTCCCGAGCAAGCCTTTCGTTCTCAAGACCGTCGTGTTTTGCAATTTCTCAACGGGGATGCCGAAGGCCCCTTGACAGGACAGCGATGATCGAATTCAAAAATCTTGTCAAAAAATTTGGCGACCGAACAGTTTTGAAAGGGATTAGTTTCCGCATTGAAAAAAGTGAAATCGCATTTGTTTTGGGCACATCAGGAACTGGTAAATCTGTGCTGCTGAAAAATCTTGTGGGCCTTCTCCAATCGGATGGTGGAGAGATTTGGATTGATGGGCAGAATGTGACACAATTGACAGAACTTGAATTTCTCAGCGTTCGAAAAAAAGTAGGTATGGTTTTTCAGCAACCTGCGCTATTTGATTCGCTTTCAGTTTTCGAAAATATCGCTTTTGGCTTGCGGCGCCTCGAACAATTGCCTGAAGAGCAAGTCGCAGAGCGGGTTCACGCGGCACTGTCGGCGGTGCATTTACAAGGAATCTCAAACAAGTATCCTGGCGAAATTTCCTATGGAATGCAAAAGCGCGTCAGTCTTGCGAGGACCCTCGCTCTAAGACCCCAAGTTTTGCTTTTTGACGAGCCGACAACAGGGCTTGATCCCGTGACAACCACCACAGTCAACCTTTTGATTCGAGAGCTGTCTCGAAAAATGCAGACGACTTCGATTGTGGTTTCTCACGATATGAAATGTGCGCTCGCGATCGCAGATCGAATTGTCGTTCTGGACCAAGGCCAAGTTATTGAACAAGGATCTGTTCAACAGATTCGAAATTCAAAAGTCCCCCTTGTTCGAGATTTTTTGGCTGAAACGCTGGCGGCAGAAGGAAACTCTGTGTGAGCAAGATTTTTTTAGCAGTGAAAAACCTCATCGAAGAATGTGGAAGAGTTTTGCAGTTTTTAGGCGTGGTCCTTGTCACTCTTTGGCGCTTCCCCAATCGACGCGTTGATCTTTTTGACCAAATTTGGAAAGTGTCCGAGCAGTCTCTGGGGACCACTGCTTTGGCGGGCTTCTTTGTCGGCGCCATCATGACCGTCCAGTTTACTTTGCAAATGAAAGAGTTTGGGGCCCTGGGTTTTTTGGGTGGTCTTGCCACATCGGGGACGATTCGTGAAGTGGGTCCTCTCTTGATTGCTTTCATGCTGTCGGGGAAAATCGGAGCTTTCACTTCGGCTGAGCTCGGAACCATGCGAGTCACCGAGCAAATCGATGCGATTCGCTGTTTGGGTGCCAATCCTATCCAAGAGATTATTGGTCCTCGGTTCTTAGCGATTATTATTTCAAGTTTTTTTCTCTTGGTTGTCGGGCTTCTGATGTCGATTTTGGGCGGAATGGTCATGGGTTCTTTTTTTTCCGGAGTCAATTCTCAAGAGTATCTTCGCCACGTGCCTTCGATTGTGACTTTAAGCTCGCTTTTGTCGGGTTTGATCAAATGTTTTGTATTTGCTCTTTTGCTGGCAACAATTTGCACCTACAAAGGCTATTTTGCGAGCGGCGGAGCCAAAGGAGTCGGACGAGCTGTTGTCCAAACTGCGGTGTCAACCATGGTCGGAATTGTCTTCGCCGACTGGCTGACCAGCCTTGTATTTGATTCTGTTTTGCGAATATGGGTAGGATCTGTGTGAAAACTCTCCGTCGATGTTTTCAGCAGTTTGAGTTTGTCGCGAATCAAAGTTTAGTTTTGGTCCTGATCTGTGTCAGTTTCGCGGCTATGGTAACCATTCTAGAATCTTCCTATCACATGAAAATTGTGATCCAAAATGACTCGATGGTTCCTGGCTTTGCATCGATGCTGATTCTTCGCGAGCTTGGCGCCGTGGTGACAGCTCTCTTGCTCACGGCCCGGGTCGGTGCTGGAATGACAGCCGAAGTCGGTACGATGAAAATCACGGATCAAATCGAAGCTCTCGAGATGCTAGGACTTCGGCCTGTTTCTTTTTTGCTGATCCCAAGGCTCGTGGGGTGTGTTCTCGGCGCTTTTATTTTGACGATTCTTGCCAACCTCGTTTGTTTGCTGGTGGCTCAAATTGTCACCGAAATTTACTTGGGCTTCTCCATGAATCAATTTTTAGGGGCCATGAGGAGATTTGTTTCTTTTCAGGACCTCGTTTTGGCTGCAGTGAAAGGAATCTGCTTTGGATTTATTATTCCGATTGTCAGCTGTTGGTTTGGATTTCATTGTCGCTCGGGAGCCGAAGGAGTGGGGACAGCAACAACACAAAGTGTTGTGACTTCGTCGATCTTGATCATTTTTGCAGATTTTATTTTGTCTTTTCTGTTTTCAGTTCTCTATTATTAGAGGCGACATCAAGAAAAGAGTATGATGCACTTGGCGAGAGAGTTTGAGGAGGCCTGTGAAATCAGAGTTTAAAGTTGGTTTGCTGTTTCTCGCGTCGGTTGTGGGAGTGGCCCTGTTTGCATATTATTTGGGCGTTCTCAATCCATTTTCAAGCGCCCAAACCCTGAAGGTGATGTACAACTTCGCGGGAGGCATTGAAGAAGGCTCTCCTGTTCGGGTGATGGGAATCAAAGTGGGGCGGGTCCGCCACATTCGTTTTCTTCCTGATCACAAAATGCCTAACGGTGAAGAAGTCAAACTCGAGATTGAAATTGAGATCGAAAAGAAAGCTTGGGGAGCCATTCGCGAGGATTCAAAGTTTTTCATCAATCTGGCGGGTGTTATTGGTGAGAAGTTTTTAGAAATCTCTCCAGGAACTTTAGAGCAAAAAGCACTCTTACCCGACGCTCGGGTCAGAGGCGAGGATCCCCCACGGATTGACCAGCTGATTTCCCAAAGTTACAGCTTGGCTGGAAAGTTGATTGAAATCGTTGAGAAAAACCAAGGGAGTGTCACCAATGTGATTTCTCAGTTGGATCGATTATTGACCAACTTTAACAAGACGTTGGTTTTGTTAGATAAAGTTCAAAAAAACCCAGAGATTTCTCGTTTGCTCCAGAACACCGTGCAAATCAGTGATGATTTGGCCTACATCAGTCGGCAACTGCGAACCAAAAAAGCAGAAGACACTTACGCTTTAATTCATAAATTACTTTTTCGGCTCGAAAATCTAGACGGTCCTGCGATCCGCAAGTTCCTGCAAGAAGAAGGCATTAAAGCAAAGTTATTTTAAGGAGGACCTATGATTCGAAGCTTGAGCTGGTTGGTTGGGTTGGTTTTTTTGTCGCTTGGAGCGTGGTCTCAAGCCGTTCAAGTCGATGACTTGGGAGCTCCTTCGCCGACAACTACAAAATCAGAAGTTCGAAACGAGAGTTTTTTGTTTAAATCCTCGTCCCTTCAAGATGTTTTTCGTGGTGGGGAGTATGGTTCTGCAGGTGAACTTCGGACGGCTCGAAAACTTGGAGTCGGCGCTGAAGTCATGGGCCGGACGTCATTGATCGGATTGGGAATTGATTTGAATTTTGATTCAAAAAATTCGGCAAAAATAGTGTTTGGGCTGGGTCCTGACGGAACGGAACTGTCAGGGGGATGGAAATGGTATCTGTTGGAGGGTTCTCAATCAGCTTACTTTAATATTTCGGGGTCTCGGTGGGCCCCGAGGCAAGAGAATGCTCGCTTCTTTGCATCCCCGGGAGTTGGGTATCAGTTTTTTCAAACACAAGGAGAGTCTGCAGGGGCTTCATTCTTTGCGGAACTTGTTTGGATGACAGAAATTGAGACTTTTCAACAAAATCCACGTCTCAGTTTAGGAACGACCTACTTTTTCTAAAAAAAAAACCCTCGGGGTTGAGCCCGAGGGTTTTCACCTTTTAAAGGTGGAAGCAACTACTTCTTCTTAGAAGCTTTTCGAGTCGTTTTCTTCTTAGTTGTTTTCTTCGCTGCCTTCTTTGTCGCTTTCTTTTTAGCCATTGTGCCTCCTATAAAATGCTTTGGCTGTTTGTTGTCCTGACATCAGTGTTCCTAAGCTGACGAGTCTCGTCAATAAAAAAAAAGCGTTCTCACGTTTTTTGCTCAGAAAATTCTTTCGGAGGCCAAAAGATGTTGATCGCGATCCTATTTTCAATTGTCGGAGTTCTTGTCGGACACTTGCATGTCAGAAATTTGTCGGAGATGAAGCTGATCGACCAAAAATTTGTTCAACAATTGAGAGATCAACAATTTTTTGTATTTTTAGTTTTCATTTTTATCGCGAAGTTGAGTGTTGGAGTGGGATTTCTCATTTTGAGTGGCTTGTGTTTGAGCGGTCCCCTGCTGATTTTTTGCAATCTGAAGCAGCGGAAGACAAACTATGAAGAGGAAATCTTGCTGTTTCTTGATCAGGTCATCCTGCAACTCAATATGGGACAATCTTTTCGAGAGAGTTTGGCCACGGTGATCATGCCAGTCTCAATTTGGAGATCCTCAGATCTGCGGCAGGTGGTGGATTGCGTTCTTTATCCTGGAGAAAATTCGAAACCCAGGATTCTTCTCCCCGCCCAGGAGTTGCTCAAAAACTTTCAAAGTCTTGATCAATCTCAATTCCGGGTCACCGAGCGAGTCCTTTTTTTACGAGACCAAGAAAAATCCATTCGAAGTTTTCGTCGAAAGTCGAGGACCGCCACCCAACAAGCCACCGGTCAAGCTTTGGTTGTTGCACTTTTGTATCTCGTTTTATTCGTTTGGACTCTCAACCGGGATCTTGACGTTTTAACAAAGCCTTATTTCATCGTTTCCGCTGTGTGCTTTTTGACGGGGATCAGTTTGATTTTTTGATTCCTCGGAGTGGAGCAACTAGACCCACTTTTGAAGTTCAGTGTTGTGAGGGGCAGATTCTTTTTGGTTGCGTTTCCCAGATCGTTTCCTTGGAAGGGAAGTCATCGACGAAACCGGGAAAAAATGGAGGAGTTTGTTCAGAAGTTGCCTCTATCAAAAAATTTTTGAAGAAGGCCGTCCCCCTGCGGATTCTTTTTGGTTGCGTTGTCGACCCCACCATCGTGCAGCTCTCAACATTTTTGATCGAGGACTTCGTGGCGCCGCGATCCTTTCCCAGCTCGTTTCCTTGGAAAGGGAAGTCATCGACGAAAACCGGGAAAAAATGGAGGAGTTTGTTCAGAAGTTGCCTCTTCAAATGTTGATTCCACTCCTATTTTTCCTGTTTCCGGCCTTTATCATCTTGCTTTTAGGTCCCCTCATTGACCAAATGCTATCCGGTTTGAGTTTTTAGGAGCCCAGATCGGGTCAATTTCTAGTTGTCGTGATTGTCAGACCGGAGATAAGCTCGTGCGCGAGAGGGGGAGCTTGTCATGGACGAAATGGTCGCACAGGACTTTCAAATTTTGATCAAAGAGCTCAAAAAAAAGAGTCCTAGCCAACCCGAGATCAAAAGGCTCACAAAAAAAATAGGGATCCCTTATTCAAAAGATACAGTTATGCAAATGAAACAAGTTTTGATTGAGCTGAATGGTCCGATCGGGAAGACGAAGGGTTTTTTATGAAGCGAATTTTCAACAATGTTCTTGAAGCTGTTGGTCAAACACCGATTGTGCGGTTGAACCAAGTGGTGGGTCAGTCCATTCACACGTTTTGGGCGAAGCTCGAGTACACCAACCCTGGCGGATCGGTCAAAGATCGGCTTGGGATGGCGATCATTGAAGAAGCAGAAAAAAGGGGTGAGCTCAAGCCTGGGGGAACCATCGTTGAAGCGACGAGTGGAAATACAGGTTTAGGTTTGGCGATGGTTGCCTCGGTCAAAGGGTACAAATGCATTTTCGTTATGCCTGATAAAATTTCAGAGGAAAAGCGGGCCATTTTAAGGGCTTATGGAGCTGAAGTTGTGATCACGCCCTCAGGAGTCGAGCCCGAAGATCCAAGAAGTTATTTGTCTGTTTCAAAGAAAATTCTCAATGAAACGCCCAACTCTTTTTACGCCAATCAATATCACAATCCCGACAATCCCAAGATGCACTATCGAACAACAGGTCCTGAAATTTGGAATCAATTTGGCGATCAAATTGATTATTTTGTGGCGGGGGCAGGAACGGGTGGGACCATTTCAGGAGTGGGGAAATATCTCAAAGAAAAAAAGCCCAGTGTGGGAATCGTTTTAGCGGATCCGGTTGGAAGTATTCTTTATGATTTGGTTCACTACAAAAAAGTGATTGACCCTCCTCAATCCTATAAAGTGGAAGGGGTCGGCGAAGATATGCTTCCCGATAATGTTCACCTCAATGTCATCGACACGGCTGTGCGAGTGACAGATACCGAATCTTTTCGCATGACGCGTGATTTGATTGCTCATGAAGGTCTTTGTGTGGGTCCTTCGTCAGCAATGTGCCTGTCGGCGGCACTGGAGCATTCAAAAAAAGTGACTAAACCTTCGAATTATTTGGTGATGTTTCCAGACAGTGGTCGAGCTTATCTCAGCAAAGCTTTCAATCGAGCATGGCTCGAAGAAAACGGATTGTGGGCATGAAAAAAAATATCAATCAGGGTGGATTTTCAACAAGGTCGATTCACGCAGGGCAAAAGCCAGATCCTTCAACGGGTGCGATTATGACTCCTGTTTATTTGACTTCCACTTATGTTCAAGAGTCACCTGGGGTGCACAAAGGATGGGAGTACAGCCGAACTCACAACCCGACTCGCCGAGCTTACGAGGACTGCATGGCCAGTCTTGAAAATGGGACCCATGGGTTTGCATTTGCATCAGGGTGTGCGGCCAGTACGACGATCCTCCACATGGTGAGACAAGGAGACCATGTGATTGCCGGTGACGATATGTACGGGGGGACTTTTCGCCTTTTTGATAAAGTGATTCAGCACAATGGCGTGGAATTCAGCTACATTGATCTCACGCAAATTGAAAACTTTGAAAAAGCTTTGCGTCCCAACACCAAAATGGTTTGGCTCGAAACTCCAACCAACCCAACTTTGAAATTGGTTGATATTCAAAAAATTGCTGCGATTGCAAAAGCTAAAAATATCCTGGTGGTCGTCGATAACACCTTCATGAGTCCCTATTTTCAACGTCCTTTGGACTTAGGTGCTGATCTCGTTGTGCATTCAGCAACAAAGTACATTGGTGGACATTCGGATATGGTTGGTGGAGTTGTTGTGACCAATCGGCAAGACCTCGCTGATAAATTGGCTTTTTTGAGCAATTCAATGGGTGGAATTGCGAGCCCATTTGATTCTTTTTTGGCTTTGAGATCTTTGAAGACTCTTTCGATTCGCATGCAAGCTCATCAAAACAACGCATTTCAAGTCGGTCGTTTTTTGAGTGAGCATAAAAAAGTTTCTCGAGTTCTCTATCCCGGTTTGCCTTCTCATCCCCAGCACGAGCTCGCCAAAAAACAGATGACTGGTTTTGGTGGAATGATGACGTTTTATATTTCTGGTGGACTGACGGGAGCTCGAAAGTTTTTGGAAAACGTTCAGGTTTTTGCTTTGGCGGAGAGTCTCGGGGGAGTTGAATCTTTGGTTGAGCATCCAGCGATCATGACACACGCTAGCGTTCCTGAAGAAAATCGAAAGAAACTGGGAATTGACGACAGTTTGGTGCGACTTAGTGTGGGTATTGAGGATATTGAGGATTTGCTGAAGGACCTGGATCGGGCTCTGAGCCACGTTTGACCCTGCCTAGTCTGCTTGCATCTCAACGGAGTTCGTTGACAATCTCTTTCAGATAAGTGATTCAGATTGTCTCGTTTTTAGCTGATTTGGCCAGGTAGCTCAGTCGGTAGAGCAGCGGACTGAAAATCCGCGTGTCGGCGGTTCGATTCCGTCCCTGGCCACCACCATAACTCACCACATCATTCTAATGTTGGTCGTCTCGCGAGGTGGGGGAATGAACTTAAATAAAGACAAAGACAAATTCGAAAGATTGATTTCACTCTGTCTCCAGGGAAGATGCCAAGAGGGTCTTGAAGTTGCCAAAAAGATCGACTGCAATGAATTGCCGCTCAAGTATAGTTCTCTCGTGAAAAAGTATATTGTTCGTTTTTCTGAGCCCACCTCGACAGGGCGAAACGTGAGAGACCCTATTGAGGAGATCATTTCGATTTATGAGGGATACTGGCATCAAGTCCTGTTAAATTCTCAAAAACAAGCGGCTCTCGAAAAAAAATTATTCCGAAGTATCATTGTTTGGTTGAAAAGAGTTTGTCAGGTTCATCTCAAAACATCCTCAAAAGAAGTCATCGTCAATCGACTCAAAAAAGAAATTGAGCGACTTGGCTATTTTTGCATCACAGGGACGGTTTCACCTTTTCAGGAGCTTGAGATTTGGAGATCACAAAAGAGAAGAGTTTACTCGGTTGGGTTGCCAGAAGGACCTGAAAAGGTCACCACATTCTTGATGTCGGATTTTCTAACAAAAGGCTGGGTTGCCTACGCAACGATGGGACTTCATTTTCCGGGTGGATGGGCTCAGCCCAAAGGGCTTTATTGCAACACGGACGCTTATAATCTGAAGTCGGAAAAATTTCGTGTTTCTTATCTTGGGCATGAAGCTCAACATTATTCCGATTACAAAAAATTTCCACGACTCGGACAAATTGACCTCGAGTACAGGGCTAAACTGGCGGAGTTTGCCATGTCGAGAAAAACGACCAAAAAGATGTACCAAGTTTTTGCCAGTCGGGCCGATAAAAATAGAAAAAGTCCCCATGCCTTTTCTTATTATTGTGTGGCTCGTGATCTTGCCCGAGCAATGAAAGGACATGATGATTTCACTCTTCTGGTCAGAAATCCGTCCTTACTGAAAAGATCGGAGATCAATGCCTCGGCTCTCGTCCTGTTGAAAAAGCATTCAGCGGCTTTGAAATCAAAGGGCGCAAAAAAGGTTGTTAACTATATAAAATGAATAAATAGATTTTGCGAACCCGAGCTCCTCTCACCGAGATGGTTTTTTGCAGTCCGGTGGTGTGGGAGTTTAAACAAGGGCTCTGTTCAGCGAACGGCCGTCGAACTCCAGGCCTCAATAAGATTTCTTTTTTGTTCATCTGATGAATCTGGGGTATCCATTCAAAAATGGATGTTAGTAAAGAATTGATCGTTATCGCTGCTTCTCAAGTTCACGGAAAAGGTGCTTTTGCCAATACTTTTATTGCGCGAGGGACGGCCTTGCCTTGGAAAAATACAAAAGAAATCAGCGAACAAGAATTTTCTGAACTTTGCCCAGAGGAACGGAGATTTATCGACTTTCAAGAGGGAAAGATTTTTTTAGTGGGCGAACCCGAGAGGTATGTGAATCACTCGTGCGCGCCGAATACAAGCCCCGGAAAACTTTGTGATATTGCTCTCTGTGATATTTTTGAGGGCGATGAAATTACCACGGATTACAGTTATTTTTTTGTTTTTGAGGGGACTTTTGAATGTCGTTGTGGGGCCTCAAAATGCCGAGGACTGATCTCGGGACGAAAAATTGATGATGGTTTCTGACGGGATTTACATTTCAAGTGCAGAAGTTGATGGGGTCATTGTGCTCTCACGAGGTTGTTGCCCCCTGTTTTTGGAGCTTCAGGACCAAGATCGGGAAACAAGGCTAGAAACAAGTGTCGGTTTGTAAAACTCTTAGCCACTCGTTTTGCCCTAGTTGAGGGCTAAATGCTTAAACTGCTGTGGTCCAATAGTTTTAGTTGGAATCAAAAGGTTGATCCTTTGATCGAACGTTTAGAATTTTACTTAACTTCAGGAGATTCAAGATGAAAAATGGTCTTAAAATTATGTCTGTGTTGCTCTTAAATCTCCTCACTTTTTCTGCGTCTGCACATTATCAGACGAATTTCCGCGGAGGATGTGAGGATATGAGGCAAGAGTACTCTCTAGATCTCAAAAAGAATGTTGTGGTTGCAAAGTACTCAATGACAAACGTTAGCCGCGACTTTGATTCTGGGGACCAGATTTGCAAGATCGATTTGAATAAAATGAATTCCACCGAAATGTGGATGAACCAACTCGAAGAGTTTCAGGATTTGTGTCGCAAAGACAATGGAGGAGTTGGCTCAATCTTGGTAGTTAAAATTGATAACGGTAAGCTCTCGCTAAAATGTCAAACACAGGAAATTTCGCGTTTGAAAAAAATGCGACGGACTCTCGTCTAACGGCGTTTGTATTTCAAAGTAATAAAGTTGAGGGGGCAATTGTCCGCAAGGCACATTGTTGCCCCATGTTTTTCTGAATCTTCATGACTTGGATCGGGACGCAAGACAAGGCATATTTGAATCGAAGCGGAGGAAGTCTTAGTTGTCCCGATTCATTGCTACCCCAACATTTAACGCCTTCGGCGTCTAGCGCGCAAGTATGAGCGATTCCGGAACTAAGACGCTGACGACCAGGAAGTAATTCAACATTTGCATCGCTGAATTTGAAAAAGAAAGAAAAACGAAAAAATAAACAACAAGTGTTTTCATAGGAGACCCCTGCTCTCGAAATCAAAAAAGACAAACTTAAGAAAGACTGAAAATTTCTATCATTATGCAAAGCTCTCACGCAATCGAATCGCAGTTAAAAACTCAAGATAAAAACTGTTATGTGATGTTTCGTAAGCCGATCACAAACCCAATCCTCGTGCGTGGCACCCGTAAATCCTGGCCTGAGCCATCTGGGGTGGGGGTTTCCAATTTCTTGAGCTAAAAACGTCTCACAGAGTAATTCGCGTTTAGGGTTTTGGAGATGATCAGGCAGAGTGTATTTCTGGAGGAAAGAAAATCGCCTCAGTCGACTCTAGCTTTGATTCTAGACTTGACCCGGGTGGATTGCTAAACTCATCACCGATGAGTCAAACAGAAATTCAAGAGATGGTTGATCGTGAAACCAAGGCCTGGAATGAAAAATCCGTAAAACTTCTGCTTTCTGTCTTTCATCCCGAAATGGTTTGGGTGTGGCCGACAGATGCTCAAAATCCTGACCCTCTTTCGTGGTCCTCCCTGCTCGGGAAATTTGATGAAACACGCTGGGCCAATGTCTACACAGAGTGGTTTTCAAATTTTCAACTCATTCGAAATGAGCGGAAGACTCAAAAGATTTTTGTGACTAAGCAAGGAGATGGTGCTTTTGCTGTTGTCGACATCGATACTTTGTGGAGGCCAAAAAACGGCGAAGAGTCACACTGGCTTGGCCGAACCTGCAAAAACCTATGTGAAAACATCAAACGGCTGGAAAATGATCGCTCAAGTCGGAGCTCTGGATTATTCTTCAATTTGAGCGACAGAATTTCTTGGGTGAAAGAATCAAAATTGAGTAGCAACCGATCGCGACCAAAGTCTCGCTGCTTCGTGAAACGGGCTCGCTTGTAAAAAAATGCAACTCAAAAATAGAAGAATTCGTCGGCAATGTACTCTGATTTTGTCCTAAATTGAGAATTTCTTATTCAGAGCACTCTTTTTTCAAATTCTTCCGTTAAACTTTGAGGGTTCTCTGCAGATTTTGACAAGGGGAATTGATGGCATTGCCAAGGCGTCACCGCTGGAAATTAGTCGCTCTTCTTTTCAGTTTTGGCTTGTTCGCCACAACATTTCAAAACTGCGCGAAAATGAAATTCTCGTCGGTGGAAGAAGCTAAGGATCTGACCAATGCAGGTCTCGGGACGAGCTCTGGAAATCTAGAGCGTTGTGAAACTCCCAGCTGTCGACAAATACAAACCGGAAACGCCAATTGTGCCTTTAGCGGTCGAGAAATCAAATCTGGCGAGAGTGTCGATGCTTTTTTGACATCGGTGAGTGCGTCATGCGCTTCAGAAAAACGTCAATGTGTGAACGGGATTCTCAGTGGCACTTACCCCTATGCCTCATGCACTCAAAACACAAACACACCGGCCAGTTGCCTTTTCAATGGATTGCAAATTGCCCACGGCGATTCTGTGACGGCCTATTTGAATAGCTCAGCCACCACTTGCACGTCAGAACAGCGCATTTGTCAAAATGGAGTCCTCCAAGGAACTTACCAATACGCATCCTGTACACAAAACGGGTCGCCCAGAAGCTGCCTTTTCAACGGACGAACAATTCCTTCAGGCTCGATAGTCACGGCTTTTGTAAACTCATCCGCTGACTTTGGAAAAGCCTGTGAGAGTCAAATTCGTCTGTGCACCGACGGCATTCTCAACGGATCTTACATTTATGAATCTTGTCTTGTGGGCGCACCCAAGAGCTGTTTGTTCAATGGACAACAAGTGCCTCATGGAGGGCAAGTTCTCGCTTATCTTTTATCAAGTGTTGGCCCGAGCGAAACATGTTCTTCCGAGATGCGTGTTTGCGACAACGGCACTTTAAGCGGAAGCTATTCTTTTGCCGTCTGTCAGAATCAAGCACCAGCCAGTTGCCAATTCAATGGCGCCAATATTGCCCACGGGCAATCAGTGACTGCATTTAGCACGTCCTCTGTTTCGTTTGGACAAGTTTGCATGAGTGAAAATCGACTCTGCACCAATGGCGCTCTCTCGGGGACCTATGGTTTTGCTTCTTGCAATGTTCAAGCAGCCAAAAATTGTTTGTTCAACGGGGTTTCAATGGCTTCGGGTCAAACCGTCACGGCTTTCCAGAGTTCCACAGTGCCTGCGGGATCAACTTGTCAAAGTGAGTCTCGAGTTTGTTTCGACGGAAATCTATCAGGCTCTTACACTTCGACGACATGCACTCCGCAGGCTCCGCAAAGTTGTGTCTTTGGTGGACAAAGTATCGCCCACGGTTCATCGGTCTCTGCTTATTTTCAAAATTCGGTTCCTTACGGTTCGACTTGTCAGAGCGAAGAAAGATTTTGCAACAACGGTAGCTTAAGTGGCAGTGCCTCATCTCCGACCTGTGTTGTTCAAGGGGGGGCCGCCTGCAATCTCCCCATTGGCGGAAGCCTGCCACACGGGAGCTCTGCGATCTTTTATGCATCGGCCAGTGTTGCTCAAGGTTCGGCCTGTCAGTCAGAAGCTCGGATTTGCAACAATGGGAACCTTTCGGGTTCTTTCCAAAATGCTTCGTGTTCTGTGCAACAACCCATTTACCAGCGATTGGGAACGGGTTCCTGCCAAGAGTATTATTGTGACAACAAAGTTATTCCGAGCATGACCGGCTACACTTGTGGAGGTCACCTCGGTTGCGAGTATTCAACTTGGAACTTCTCGGGCACAGCTGTTTCAGGAGCTTATTGCATGTCAGGATCGACAATGATCAATTCGCGAAATGGCCCACTGACAGGGCGATTGGTCTATTATGAGTGTTGGGGTTATCAATAGAAGAGCCCCACTTGTTGGAGGCTTTTTCCTTGAACGACTGAAGTCGGCCGCCTCATCTGGGAGTTCTCTTTCGGGGCCCTAACTTGACCTTCCCCTGGTGTTTTTTCAAAAAAGTCGGGCCAAGTCCTTTGTATTGGATTTGGTGGATATTTTCTCGGGCTAAGGAATTGAACAAGGGGGTTGGAGAGGTTTGGATGTTGTTAGTATTGATCAATATTCTTTTGGGGTTAGGGTCGGGGTCAGCCTGGGCTCTGAATTTGTCAAAAGTCGACTTTCAAATGGAGCCTGATAAAAATAAAAATTTTGAAGTCAGGTTGCTGGGGACTGAAGCCTCAGCGGCTCAATTTTTTGTTAAGTCAGTGAAACCTCTTTCTCCTGCTCCTCAACATTTGAGTTTCCGAGAGTGGCGTGAGAGTCAAATTCAACGGGCAGAGGAGCAAGCTCGGGAGCTCCTGGCCGTTTCTGGCGGAGACGCTTCTGTTGTTAGTAAAAATGAGAAAATTCAATGGCTTGTGCAAGATGCTCGAGACTTGACAGTTGAAGACTACGTGCACTTTTACTTGCTCAAAGATGCTTCAGGTTTTCGCCTCAACCAGGCTCTTCTCCAGCCGGATTTAGAAGTGGCTGCCTCGATTCGAAGACACGTCGCAATACTTCGAGAGAGCGCAAGGAAGCGACATTTTTTGAGTCCTCGGACTCTTCCAACTTCGACCTCAGCCTTTCTAGACTGAGAAAATTCATCGAGTTACCTTGACACCCTCCTGGTTCCCTCCATATTTGTGTTCGTCAAATGTCAATTGGACTTAAACGAACAATATAAGGAGGCTTTTATGGCAAGAACCGAAATTGGAGTGCGCCCTTTGCACGACAGAATTCTCGTCCGCCGCATGGCAGAAGAAGAAAAAACGGCTGGAGGACTTTTCATCCCCGACACCGCAAAAGAAAAACCGCAACGTGGTGAAATTATTGCTTGTGGAAAAGGCCGAGTGACTGAAGATGGCAAGACCCTTCCTTTGGAAGTCAAAGCGGGAGACCGAGTTTTGTTCGGTAAATACTCTGGAACCGAACTGAAGCTGGACGGTCACGAATATCTCATGATGCGCGAAGAAGATATTCTCGGAATCATTAACTAAATTTTCTTTTGAAGGAGAAAAAAATGTCTAAAGAACTTCTGTTTTCTGAAAACGCACGCTCAAGCATTTTGAGAGGCGTTAACGTTTTAGCAAATGCTGTGAAAGTCACTTTGGGACCCAAAGGTCGCAATGTGGTCATTGAAAAATCTTTTGGTGCTCCTTTGATCACAAAAGATGGCGTGACTGTAGCCAAAGAAATCGAACTCGAAAATAAGTTCGAAAACATGGGCGCGCAAATGGTTAAGGAAGTTGCGAGCAAGACGAATGACCAAGCAGGTGACGGAACAACAACCGCCACTGTTTTGGCTCAAGCGATCTACCGAGAAGGTGTCAAGTTTGTTTCTGCGGGTCACAATCCAACAGCGGTTAAGCGTGGAATTGATAAAGCAGTATCAACTGTTGTTGGCGAGCTGAAAGCTTTCTCAAAACCGATTAAAGGTTCAAACGAGATTGCTCAAGTTGGTGCGATTTCTGCCAATAACGATAAAGAAATCGGTCAAATGTTAGCCGATGCGATGGATAAAGTCGGTAAAGAAGGTGTCATCACAATCGAAGAAAGCAAAACTGCAAAAACTGAAGTGACAGTTGTTGAAGGTATGCAATTCGACCGTGGCTACTTGTCTCCTTATTTCGTGACCAATTCTGAGCGAATGGAAGCGGTTCTTGAGAACGCTTATGTTCTTGTTTACGACAAGAAAATTTCTTCAATGAAAGACATGATTGGCGTCCTTGAAGGAGTTGCAAAATCTGGAAAACCACTTTTGATTATTGCTGAGGATGTTGAAGGCGAAGCTTTGGCAACTTTGGTTGTTAACAAATTGCGTGGAACTCTTCACGTTGCGGCTGTTAAAGCTCCTGGCTTTGGCGATCGACGAAAATCAATGTTGGAAGACATCGCAATTTTGACTAACGCAACTGTGATTTCAGAAGACATGGGCAAAAAACTTGAGCAAGCAACTATTGCTGATTTGGGTGTTGCAAAACGTGTTGTGATCGACAAAGACAACACAACTGTGATTGATGGCAGTGGTAAAAAAGCTGACATCCAAGCACGATGCAATCAAATCAAAGCTCAAATCGAAGAAACAACTTCTGATTATGACAAAGAAAAGTTGAAAGAGCGTTTGGCGAAATTGTCAGGCGGTGTTGCTGTGATTCACGTGGGAGCTCCTTCTGAAGTTGAAATGAAAGAGAAGAAAGCTCGCGTCGAAGATGCGTTGAATGCAACTCGTGCAGCGGTTGAAGAAGGAATCGTTGCTGGTGGTGGAACCGCTTTGCTTCGAGCTGCTGCGAAAATTGACAAATCAAAATATGCTGAAGAAGAGTCTTTCGGAGCCGCAATCGTCAAGCGTGCTTGCGAAGAGCCTATTCGACAAATCGCGGTCAACGCTGGTTTGGATGCAGCGATCGTTTTGAATAAAGTTCTTGAGAACAAGTCGATGACTTGGGGATTCAATGCTTATTCTGACGAATACACTGACTTGATCAAAGACGGTGTTATTGATCCTGTGAAAGTTGTTCGTTGTGCGCTTGAGAACGCAGCTTCTGTTGCTTCACTCATGTTAACAACTGAAACAATGATTGCCGAAGCTCCGAAGAAAGAGACCGGCAAAGCTGGTGGCGCACCTGGAATGGGCGGCATGGGCGGAATGGGTGGAATGGGCGGTATGGACGACATGATGTAAGTCTGTCGACCAGAGTCTTTTCTAAATCGAAAAACCCAAGTTGAAAAACTTGGGTTTTTTTATTTGGGGGATCCCACGAAGCCATTTTGTGGAGAGGGAACAAGCAACTTGTTCCTAAAATATTTTTCTAGACGTCAATCAGTCCAAATTGAGATTTGTTCCAAAGATTCTTTCTAAAACAAAAACTGAACTCCGCCAGACAAAGTCGTCATCCCTTGAGAGGACGAGCTTGCAGCGGTGCCTCGAGTCCCCGAACCTGTGAGGCTTGAGCTCATCATGTGGAAATCAATTTGGGCTCGGGCTTTTAATTTTACTGAGAGAGGCCAATCTCCATAAACAGAAAATTCTGAAAAGCTATGAGTGCCTGATCCAGCGGAGGACACAGGGCTTTCATCGAATTGAGGGCTCCAGTGGTACACGAATTTTCCACCAACACCTGCGGGGCGCGCGTTTTCACGAGGGATCGGCACTTCGCCTCCGACCCCAAACCAAATTCCACTGTAGGTCGTGGACGTCAAAGAAGTCGGGTTTGAATCTGTCACAGTTGTTTTCAATTGCGAAAAACCGCTCAGAATCTGAAGCTTCGGCCCCCAAAAATCTTCATGAACCAAAATGTTGTATCCAAATCCCAGTTGGAGCTCTCGTGCTTGCAAGTCCAAAGAATCAGGCGTGGACCCCACCAAGCCATTGCCGACTCGAGTAACCCATTGCCGCGCATTGAAATTTGCAAACCAGTTTTGAGAAAACCAAATTTCACTGAGAACATGAAAAGAAGGCACAAAGCTGTTCCGAGAGCTGGGGGACGTGCCATCGCTTAAGGTTTGTGAAAACGACAGATCGCCAAAACCGAGCATCAAGACGACGCTCCCGAAGTGGGTGACTCCAAAGGGGACCATTCACGAGCTCGGTCGCCAAATGCCACGGCTTGATCGTTCAACCCTTTTGCTTCGGCTGAGCCCGAACTTGGCACTTGAGGGTAAAAAACTTGGTTGTCGATTGAAATTTTTGAATCCGTGCGAACAGTGTTTTCTGTGCGTTCAAAAACCAAAGTTCCGAACGAAAGACCCTCATCTACTTTTTGAATTCTCACTCGCCCCATAATTTCTTTTTCAAACGAAATCGCAAAATTGAACCGGGGATGTCGTTCAACTTTTACAATTTGAACGATCACAACTTCTTGGCCGACGCGCAGACCAGAATGGACCCCCAAGTTGAGGGTGAGGTTCGAGCCTCTTCGAGAAAGAACTCGCCCCTGGTAGGGCATTTGAGTTTGAATTTGTTGACTCAAACTGATCATTTCATTTTGGATGGACTGGGAGTCTGTCGCCGCGAGATCTTGTTTGCTTTGAATGATGAGAGGCAGTCCTTCAGGGCCGGCAAATAAAACAAGGCGGAGAGTGAGTCCGCGCGGCCCCTTGCTGATTCGGCCAGCCCAAAAAGCCTCGACACGAGACTTTTGCATAAACTCTCGGGCTAACTCCGGTTTGTCCTCGAAAGTTTCGGGGGCCAAATTTTGAGTAGGAGCGGGATCCGTGTAGTTGAAGCTGGTCGAACTAAGCAAAGAAGATTTCAAGGAAGAATTCGCCGAAGTTGAATAAATTCCGCCAACGTTGTCGACCAGCGGATAAAGCGTCCAGCTTTTGATTGTGAGATCCCTGTCGACGGAGCTGACATAAGTTGACGATTGAGCCAAGACCTCAGCCGGAGCAGAAAACAAAAAAATGCTCCCGATCAACAAGAACACAAAATAAAGTGAATGTAAAAAAAGTGACATCACTTTTAGTGTATTCGTTCCCCTTCTCAGGGGTCAAACTGACTCCCGAGCACAGACTATGATCCAGGCTCTTGGGTCTCACGAGGCCTAGACCAAAAAGAGAATTGTTCTGATTTTTTGAAAGTCCCCTTATAGAATAAAAATATGAAGGCACTGATTGTTGATGATTCAGCATTTGTACGAGAAATTCTTGAAAATCTGTTGATTGATTTTGGAGTCGAAGTTGTCGGTGAAGCTAAAAATGGTGATGAAGCTTTTTCTAAATTTCTCGAGCTCAAGCCAGATTTGGTTTTTTTGGACATGGTTCTGCCGCAGAAGACGGGAGTCGAGGTTTGCCTTCAAATCAAACAACAAAAACCTTCTGCTTTTGTTGTTTTGATTTCATCGGTCGAAGAAGAGTTTTTGTCTCAACAAGCCCTTGTGGCGGGAGCTGATGCTCATTTTATAAAACCATTTAACCGAAATACGCTCGCAGTTGCGCTGTCCAGCGCCCGAAACTCTTTGAAAGGATTGGCTTCATGACTGAGCTCAAATCAGCTTTGAAAATTTTAGTTTTTTCAGCACTGATTATTTTTGTGCTTCAACTTCGAATAGGATCAACCACTCTGGAAGAAAATCGATGGGAATTTTGAGAGACTCACAAGCAGGAATTTTTTTGAATCGCTCTGTTGAAGGAATTATTCGATTTTCGACTGTGAGTTATCAAACGGGTCGGCAAAAAGTTCAAGAGCTCTTTTTTTCAAACTCTCGCAGTAAACATCATCTTCTTCAAACAACTCAGAGGGTTCTTGAGAGTCGAGTTAGCGACGACCCTCTTTGAGCGAACCTTTTGGACCTTTGATATTCTGCTCGGATGCTTTTGTGTTGGAAAATAAATTTGAAGAATGTCGAAACGGACAAGAGGAGACCGTTTTTTCAACGATCGTGGAAGCTCTGGGTTGACTGGCCAAAGCCGATGTTCCTAACACCAAAATAAAGCTGCTCAAGATGAATTTCATAAGGTCTCCTTCAATGAACACGAGTTTCAGATTGAGACATTGCGAGCGGTGTGCCAGATTGAGATTCTCCACTCAATTCAAAGTTAAGCGGTTTTGAGGAGGGATTCCAGGATCTCCTTGCTTCAAATCGAGACTATTGCGGCTGACCTGTCCAAAACCTGATCAGCTGTCGATGACTTTAGCGACCGCGAATATGCTGGGAAAGCTCCTGGTGTTGAGGGGATCCGACAATCTTACTGATTTCTTCGAAGGACCGACTGGAAACATCGGCCAAAAACTGTGTCTTCAATTTTTTCAATCTTTCGAGGCTGAGCTCAACACTTTCTCGAAGCAAGGGGAAGTTTTGAGAGCCGATCGAACAGCTTTTAAACCTTTTGGAGGACTTGTGGGTTCATTGCAATACAACAGCAAATCTGCGCCGGCTTCGAGAGCTCGAACGGCCAGGGTTTCTTGATCATATTTCGCGGCCAAAGCTTTCATGTCCAAGTCGTCTGTCATAATGAGGCCCGCGTAGCCCAATTTTTCTCTCAACAAATTTTTTAGAAAAAATGACGAAAGAGTGACGGGCCATTCCGAGTCGATTTGTGGAAATAAAATGTGAGCCGTCATCATCAAGGGAACTTGGGCTTTGATTGCAGCTTGAAACGGTTTTAATTCCTGTCGAAACAAATCCTCTAAACTTTGATTCTCAATAGGAAGTCCAAAATGACTGTCGATCACTGTTTGACCGTGGCCTGGAAAATGTTTTGCGCAAGGAACAACTTCAGCAGATTTGTAGCCATCAATCAGCGGTTTCGTATGTTTGCAAACGATCTCGGCTTCGCTTCCAAGCGCACGATCACCAATCACGGTGTTGAGCGGGTTGGAAAAAATGTCAACACAAGGAGCAAAATCCAAATTGATACCAACAGCCCTGAGCTCGTGGCCCATGGCTTGGGCAAAGTTGGTAAGAGACTTCAGTGGAATCAAGCAATCCCAATCGTTGGAGGGGGGGCCAAAGTGTGAACGGGGCTTTGAGCCTGGCCACGCGACCGCCTTCCATATCCGTTGAAATAAAAAAAGGTTCTCGGCTTGGAAGTTGATGCCTGAGTTCTTGAATTTCTAAGCAAAGATTTCGAATTTGCTCGGGTGATTTTGTATTCCGAGAAAAGAGGATGACTCCTCCAATATTTTCTTCAACTAAAAATCTTCTTTCTTCTGAAGTCAGTTGTTCACCACTGATCCCGACCGTGAAAAGCTGACCAATTTTGGTTTCGAGCTGCATCAGTTGCCTCCTCCGCCTTTCAGCTGCAGTCCTTTTCCTGGCGGAATGCCTTGTTGTTTTCCTGGTTTTTCGGGAAGAGGGTCCGTCGACGGTTTGGCCACAAACCCGGATTGGGCGAGTTGATTGACTTTCCCCTCAGGGATATTTTTGAAAAGTTTTTTCAACAAAGCTTGAGGGATGGGAAAACCATCGGTGGCGAGTTTAGGATCGGCGACGAGCTCGACGCCAACTCCTTGAACGGGAGCTTTTGCGGAGAGGATTTCACCTTTCTCGTTAATCAGGCTGACAAATTTACTATCCTTAAAATCATTCTGAACAAGAAGTGCTTTGAGACCATTGAAATCACCGGGCCCTTTGACAAAAGCAGAACCTTTGAAAACTCCGGCTTCTTCTTCGGCAATCGCTTGGTATTCAAAGCGAGTGTCAGCTTTGAGCCCCTGAGGACTTTTCAAAATGACGTAGGCCCAAAAAAGAACTCAGAAAAGTCCCAGGCGGTAAATCCTTCACAATTTTGTTTTCTTTTTTGCCTTCTCGAACGGTCGCGAGAAGCTTATTTTTTTCAAACTTGGCATCGATCGTTTTCGGTTGGCCGCCTTGAAGGGAGGTGTAAGAGTACGAGACGGGTTGCAAATCTTGGTTGGAAATCGCCACCCAGCTTTCCGTGATATTTCCGCCGGCTTCGTTGGTTTTCATAAAGTAAGTTGAAATAAATTGTTTTTTCTTTGAATCAAATTCGTACCGGTTGATGGTGTATCCAATGGCCGCATTGTTCATCAGAACTTTTGAGTAGCCTTCGAATAGAATCTCTGCCTGGGCTGAAATTGTCGAAAATATCAAAGCAACCAGGGCAAAGGAGGTGATTGAACGGACCATAGTCGGGGCTCCTGCAGTGAAAAGATGTGAAGCTTTATTTTTCACAAATTTGATTTCGCTGTCAAAGGTCGGAGAGTCGAGGTTTCAATGGGAGGTGTTGCCGTGCTTCGACTTTGATTGAACACTGAGATGAGAGATGTCGAAGTCCTTTCGTAAAGCTTTGCTTTTTTTTCAAAAGCCGTTCGGGATCAATTCTCAACGAGGTGCTCGAGGGCAAGTCGCCATTTTTGCTGCTCTGATTTTTCAAGTCTTGTTTGTTTTTTTTGCGATGATTGTCAATGTGGGACTTCTTGTTCATCACAAAATTAATCTGCAAAAATTCAGTTGATTTGGCCGCTTATTATGGGGCCATGAAGCAAGCCGAAGTGATGAATGCGGTTGCTCATGTGAATTATCAAATTCGGCAATCTTGGAAACTGATGACTTTTCGCTACCGGGGTCTCGGGATGGCAGGCAATGATGAAGCGGATGCCCCCTTCCGAGTCGGCGGCTCAGGGGGCGGAGGGCTTCAAGCTTCGTCGTCCGTGGACCAAGAGTACAAGTGTCCCGCTAGTTTTTGTATGAATCATCCCGCTTGGGAAATTATGGAGCCAACAGAGAACTATTGTCGAAACATGTGCCAAGGGCAAAAAATCACTTTGCCCGGTTTGCCGTTTGGGTCTTCGAATATTGCTGGATTGTTGATTAGTTTTCTTCCAGGCTTGACTCAAGCCATTGATCAGATTTCTGTGCAGGCCAACACTCAAGTTCGTCGAAATTGTGAGACGAGATCCGCTTGGAATTGGATGGTTCTCGGTTGGTATATTGTCGCTTACAAGCAAGATGTGGCAAATCGAAAACGAATTATCAATAAACTTTCGAACTCTATTTCCTTTGATACAAAAGATTTTTTGGATCTGGATGGAGAGTCTGTTCGCTCGGGGATGCTACAAACCTTGTGGAAAAATATGACCTACCAGAACCAAGCAAGCATCGATGTGAACACTGGAACGGGCACCGGTGGGTCCTTTGAAGTCTACAATGGTTTGGGGCATGAAGCCTGTCGAGGTGTTCGAGATGACGATTCAACTCCGCCTCAGTGGTTGAGCGAGCAATTTATCAAACCTCTTTACAGCTTTTTGGACGGTGACTGCACGGATAGCAACGTGCAAGTGAACTTCAGGATTAAAGTCCTCAACGCGGGGACTGACAATAAACCGAGGTATGTCGATAAACTCGATCCAGCTGCTGTTCAGGCCATCGAAGCTTTTGTGAAAGACCCCGATTCTTTTTCGAGCCCACAGGCTCGTCTTTACCACTCGACTGTCGGTTACGAAAAAAACCCCTGGTGTATGGCTTATGTGAGAGCCCGCGCTTCAACGACTCCAAAAATTCCATTTTCGCCTCTTGCTGCCGTCAAGCTTGAAGCGACAAGTTTTGCGAAACCATTTGGAGGAAAAGTCGGACCTTGGTTCTATAAAAATTGGCCTCAGTCAGCTAACGAATCAAAAGGGTCAAAAGACGATCAGATGGACAAAGTCTTGCCCCCCCGAAGTGCGCCCGGAGTGACAGCTTCAAATGTCAATGATGACTATTACAGAGTCGATTATTCAAGATACGTTGGAGACACTGTTGGTGTAAAGTCGACGATGACCACGGGTCATTTTGCTGATGCGATTTACAAACAACATGGCCCCACTTCGGGAAAGCCAAGAATTGATATGCGGTGGTGGAAAGAAATCACCGGTGACGTCAACGACACCAGCAACCCCGGAGATATTTTAGCTTGGGACTCGGGAACTGTTCCCGAGATGCGAACTCTCGAAATCAGCTCCATCATTCCAGACAATTTTGATGTCACAAACTATTCGATAGAGCCTTTCTATTGGCGGGCCTACGCTCAACGTCTTCAAAAAAGGACTGAGTTTTCTTCGATTCATGTGCGAGGTGATTTGGGTTTCCGAAAAGATGGTCAAGAGCCTTGGAGTCGCTACTCGGTGAAAGATCAAATGGAGCTGGCTCTATCAAAAAAGTATTTGGCTTACGATAGCCCTCTGACATATTACGCAGGCCGAAATGAGAGTCCCAAAGAGGCTTTTGTAGAGCTTTTGACAGGTTGGCATCTTCAACAGCCCGGCAATTACGCTCTGGAGACGGCTCGCTTCGGGAAGTGTTTCCCAGGTGGAATTGTTCAAGGAAAAGCCGACGAAACAGAAAAGCCGTTCCTGGGAACTGCATGGCTGGAGGTCGAACGGGCTATTCTGTTAAACTCGTCGATGAAAAATTTTTGGTTTCTGATCAAGAATTGGGCGGAGCGGGACAACCGGACGAATTAAAAACTTGCCACCGAAATAACCTTAGGCTTTTATCTTCTGTGAACAGGCAGGGGATGTGAATAGAAGGTCGTTTCTGACAGCTTCAGCAGGCGCGTTGGCCGTATTTTATGGTTCCAACTTTTTTGGCCAGTCTCCTCTGAGAAAACAACCGCGTGTTTTGATTATTGGCGGTGGAGTTTCAGGCCTTCGAGCTGCAAGAACTCTTTGGGATTCTGGACTTCGTGATATTTTGATCCTTGAAGGGCGCTCTCGACTGGTGGTCGAGTGCACACCGATAAACGCTCGAATGGAACTTCCTTTGAATGGGGAGCCAATTGGATTCACGGGACAACCAACAACCCTGTTGCGCAGTTTTGCTCTCACCATCATTTTGATTTGGTCAGAACCGAAATGGAAGGTTCCCAAGATCCTTTTCTCGAATTGAATCACGGGTATTTGTCAGAAGCTGAAAAAACTGAGCTTGATGATATTTTTGATTCTTTTCAGGAGCAATTCGTCAATGGAGGCTCGCGCTGGGAAAACGATATCTCTGCGAAAGAAGCTTTCGAAGAAATGCTCATGACCAGCAACTTGACATCACGGCAGCGGGTGTTTTTAAGAGCTTCTTTCAAATTGGAAATCGAAGAAAATTTTGGAGCTTCGGGTGAATTGATTGCGGCCCGCCAAGTGGGAGCGACTTCGTGGTTTGAGGGCGGAGATCATGTTGTCAAGAAAGGATATGGCCAAGTTGTCGACAAATTGGCTGAGGATCTTCCAATTTTATTGAATCAAAAAATAGTTGAAATCCGTCAAACCTCGACGGGAGTGGAAGTTTTGACAGAGGATCATCAAGTATTTTCTGCAGAACATTTGATTCTAACAGTTCCTCTCGGTGTGCTGAAAAATCAGATGATTCGGTTTGTTCCGGAACTCCCCGATTGGAAAAGAGCAGCAATTGATCGCATTGGATTTGGCGATTTTGTTAAAATTTTTGTTTCCGGGCAGCCGATTCTAGAGCCAGAAGCTGCCGAAAAAACTTGGTGGTTTCGCTCGGCACAGATTTCTCGCCCTCCGGAAGGAAGCGAGCTGGGGCTTCTTTCGGCAGCACAATTTTTTCAGCTCACGAGATTGGATTTAAGTCGAGAGTGGTTGGGCATGGCCATCGGTGAACAAGCTCGTGCATGGTCAAAGCTGACTTTGGACCAGCAAAAAGAATATTTGCGAATTGTTTTGGGAAAATCAAAAGCTCCTTATCTGATCCGCTACTCGACTTGGTCAGAAGACTCCTTTACCCGGGGCGCTTATTCGTTCCCACAAGTTGGAGTTCATGAATCTTCTTTCGATGATTTGGGTCGTTCGGTGGATCGAATTCACTTTGCAGGCGAAGCTTGTCAAAGCGACATTTACGGAACCGTTTGTGCCGCTTGGACTTCAGGTCAGCGAGTTGCCGAACGACTCCTCAGTCAAATTTAATGTCTCGAATTGAGACAACCTCGAGTTTGAGTAAAAAACTGGACCAAATTAAGAAATAATCCCGCCCAAGTCTTCAGATTGAGACAGATCTTCCGATACAATATTGAATTCCTAGGGGAATGGAGGATCTGTGGAGTCACGTTCAATGAAACGAATGATCGGCATGACCATCGTTTTGTCTTTTATCGTTCTCCCAATGGTTTTAGTGAGCTTCCAAAACTGCGCGCCGAAATCATTTTCAACAAGTTCCGATTCAATTGTTGTCAATAATTGCACGGGTGCCAACTGTTCACCTCCTCCGAGTGGGACGCCATTTCCCCCAGGACCAACACCGACTCCGCCGCCGGTCACTTCGGACGGGTTCAATTTGAAGACCCAATTGATCAAAGCGAAGTTTGGAGAAATCAAAACTTGGAATGCGGAATGGTTTGGTGATAGATCTGGCTACGCGTATAGCTTTAGCTTTGCTTCCAATCAGTCCACGATTCAAATTCCCGGTTCTGGTCGTATTGATTTGATCGATTCGGCGGCTTGGCTCTTGAGATTTACTCCTGATTTTGGTTTCCGCGGAGAGATTGTTTTGGATGTTTTCGCCAGAAAAACCGACGGGACCGTTCGGCAGGCTTCTTTGGTTGTTCAAGTTGGAAATGCGATCAATTTGTTGGCACCGGCTTTGGCGACACGATCAAGTGGATGTATCACTTGTCATGCGGAAGTTCACTCGAACGTCGTGACTGATTTTGGATTCGGTGGCGATGGAGCCGGTCGAAACTACTATTTTGGAAATTTGGCTCCCGCTGCTGATTATGGTTGGAATGAAGATATGGTTTACGGGGACCAATACGCATTTTTGAATGGAGATGTCGGCTCTTGGGCCCCGATTGAATTTGGCAAAAAATTCAGATGGCTCAGGACAAAAAGTCTATGTTCCTTATGCGGCCAGTTTGCCAGCAGGTCCGCAGAATGCGTCAGGCGCAAGTACTTTGCGGGGATACATTGCACACCGCCTCGCGAATTCGATCTATCCTGACTCAAAAGCGGCTCAAGTTGTTGAGAAGGGAACAGTTTTTATCGGAACTCCGACTGCGGCTCGGTTGCAGCAAGTCTTCCAATGGAATGCAACGGATGAGTCGAACAAGACGAAATACTTACCTGACGGAGGCGGGACCCCCTTGTCAGGCCTTGAGTGGACAGGAGTGTTTTTTCGAAATAAGACAGGACAAGATCTTGTTTGCGAAGGTGACCTCTTGATCAAAGGCACTCTTTTACTCGAAAATCTTCAGCTCAAAACTCGCACGGGTTGCCGAATTCACGTCATCGGTTCCATTTTTGTTTATGGACCCATCACCTATGTCACAGCAGCAGGGGATTATTCTAAGAGAAATCTTCAACTTGTCAGCACCAAGTCGATTTCAATGGGGCTTGGACAGCTGTGGAAAAACGGCGCTCATTGTGAAGCGAGTTCTTCCGAGCAAGACCCAGCCTACTACGGGTATTATTTAAACCGGCAAGCAACGATGGACGGCGCGGGATTTAACTCAACTCAAAGAGCTGAGTACTTGGCGGCGATTGCCGACTCAGCAAGGTTTCGTCTGACCTACAGTTACATGAGAAATGGCTACTTCTTTCGGAATTCAAGTTTAAGTGGCCCTGCTTACACCAATGATTTGTTTAGTGAAATGACTGGAACAATCGGAGCTCGTTACGATGCGGCTTTGTGATCCCGCGGGGCGATTTGTGGCTTACGAGCGACTTCTGTTGAATGCTCCCCTTGTCCAAAGTCGGTATGCCGGTGGTTTCAAAGGTTCTATCGTCTCGGAAATTGCGTTGATGTCTTTGGGAACAACAGGAGCTCTACCTCGATTCAAATTTGAATTTGATCCGGTCTTTCAACAAGCCGATGTTTTGCCTTTGTTGCAAGATCAGGACTTTCTTCACGTCGAGTAGTTAGGGCATCCTAGAGGAGTTGGAGGATTTTCATGCGTCGAATAATTTGTCTCATTGTCGTGGCAGCCTTTTCGGTCACTTCGGTGGCCGCCCCGGGAACGGTCCAATCTCAAGGCTGGGTCATGGATTTCGTCAAAACAAGCCAAGTGAATAAAAAAAGCGTCAAACTTTCTGACTTTTTAGCAAAACAACCTGGCTTGTCGGGGTCTCCTTCAGGACTCGCACTCAACGAACTTCTTCAAAAGTTCCCCGAGACGGTTCTGCCCAAAGTCGATGTCAATCGAGTGAAAAATGATTTGGGTGGAGAAAATTTGCAATTTCAAATCGTCCAAAAAGGCCGTTCTGCAACGATTGATGTGGTTCAAGAAAATGAACAAATTTTTTCCGACTCAACACTTCGATCAATAAAAAACCTGTTTCTGTGAAAATTTCAGCCAATGAGAGTCCTTCAGCCATCCTCAGTTCATTGATGAAAGTGGCTCAGGACAATGGTTTTCAAGCCGCGGCTAACAATCAAATCCAACTGCTCTCAGCCGAAGACGTCGAAAAGCTCAGTATTGATCAAAAGCGAAAGTACTTTCGAATTTTGCAGGACATGATGGAAGCTGCCGAAAATGTACAAAAAGCTTATGAGGGCTTTGGGGCAAAATCAGCCACGATTTGGGATGTCTTGCTCGAACAAGCTTGGGCGATTGGCGCGGGGGGACAAGTTAAAGATGGTGGTCGATGTTCGGTCGCTGGCCATGTGAGCCGCTATCAAGGCGGCGTTTGCGGCCAAGGTGACACATCTCTACCAACGCGTAACGGAGAGATTCGTTGCAACACTTCAATTTATGGCGACGGTGATTTGTATGTGGCGGTAGGCTCAGGAGCAGCTGATTGCAATCGAAAAGCGCGGGCGATTGATGCTTTCCCGCGATCGATCAAAAACAAAGATGATTTTGGACAAAGCCCAACAGTCAGCCATGCAAGCTTTGCAAAGTGCCCGGGAAGCCTGTGCTGAAATGCGATTGGCAAAAAAGCCAAACAATCCTGCTGCGCAAGCTTGTGTTGATCTTCGCGCTCGGTATGCCGAGATCAAAAAATTGCAATGCCAAGATTTGAAGAAAAAAGATTCACAAAAGTTTGGGCATTTGGTTTGTCGAGGCAACGCTTCTGATGTGGTTCCCGTCCCCCAGCAGCCTCCCGTGGTTCAGCCCCCTGAAAATTGCGAAGGCCTCGGAGTCCCTGCTGATCAATTGCAATGTCCGTCGGAAGCAAAAGTGGCTGTTCCTCAGTGTCCAGGAAAGTTCACTTGCAACTGCGATCAGCAGCAACAGCAACAACAGCAGCAACAAGCCGCGGATCAACAACAACAACAGCAACAAGAGCAGCAACAACAACAAGGTGCCGGAGTCTATCAAACGCGTTGTGCAGCTGCTGACTTGCCCAGCGGAGGAGCTGGCGGTGCAGCTGGCAAAGGAAAAGGACTTGATTGGGGCATGATTGGACTTTTCCTAGGGGCTGGGGCTTTGATTTTAGCTTTGCTCGCCTTTATGAAGGGTGGAAAAAAAGGCAAAGACGGGATCAACGGAAAAGATGGAGAAAAAGGCGATAAAGGTGATAAAGGCGACAAAGGCGATCCAGGGCCCCAAGGTCCACAAGGACCTCAGGGACCGCAAGGGCCTCAAGGACCCCAGGGACCTGAGGGACCCCAAGGACCGGTTGGACCTCCAGGACCTATCGGGCCGCCCGGAACTCCGGGAACTCCCTACACTCCTGCAGTTAAGTAACTATTTAATATAACTGAAGTAAATCAAGAACTGAAAGGGGCCACCAGGGCCCCTTTCTTATTTCCGTCAAAAAACAACTTAATTGATCATGACTTTCATTAGGTTTTCATTTAGACCTCTCGGGCATGACGAAACTCAATCGAAAAGTTGAATACGCGTTGATGGCCCTGAAATGGCTCAGCCAACAAAAGAGCCAAAAAGTTTCGGCTAAGGAACTGGCTGATCAAATTCATGCCCCTTTGATGTTGTGGCTCGAGTGCTCCAGCTCATGGGTCAAGGAGGATGGCTCAAATCCGAACAAGGGGCTCAGGGCGGTTATGTTTTGATTCAGAATCTCAAAGAAGTTTCGCTTTTTGAACTCATGCAAATGATCAACGGTGAGACTTCGATTGCGAAGTGTTTAACTTCCTCGGGAAATTGCGAAATCCAATCACAATGCAACATTCAAACTCCTGTTACAAATTTGAACCGGCTGACTTCTGAATTTTACCAAGGCCTTTCCATCGACCAGGTTTGAACGCTTCGAAGGGAGTTGCCTCTTGACGGAACCCACCTACAAATATGGTTTTTCGACGGAATTGGAGTCCGATCAAATCCCAAAAGGCCTTGATGAAAATGTCATTCGACTGATTTCAAAAAAGAAAAACGAGCCTCTGTGGATGTTGGAGCAAAGACTGAAAGCCTTTCAGTATTGGCAGTCATTGACACCTCCCAGTTGGGCGGGACTCAATTATCCCCCTCTTGATTTTCAAGATATCTGTTACTACTCAGCTCCCAAAAAAAGATCTGAAGATCCAAAAAAATGGAAGACCTTGATCCCGAGCTCTTGAAAACTTTTGAGCGTTTGGGCATTCCACTCACCGAGCAAAAGAGAATTTCGGGCGTGGCCATGGATATCGTTTTTGATTCGGTTTCCATTGGTCAAACTCACACCCAAGAACTAGAAAAAGCAGGTGTTATTTTTTGTTCAATTTCTGAAGCCTTGCAAAAACACGAAGCTTTGGTGAAGCAGTATTTTGGCTCGTGTGTGCCGTTCACGGACAACTACTATGCCGCCTTGAACGCCGCTGTTTTTACCGACGGGTCCTTTGTCTACATTCCAAAAAATGTGCGTTGTCCTGTGGATTTGTCGACTTATTTCAGAATCAACGCTATGGAAACAGGCCAATTCGAGAGAACTTTGATTGTGGCCGAAGAAGGCTCATTTGTGAATTATCTTGAGGATGCACAGCACCCCAGCGAGATGAAAATCAACTCCACGCTGCCGTTGTCGAATTAGTTGCTTTGAGAAAAAGTGAGATCAAATACTCGACAGTTCAAAATTGGTACACGGGAGACAAACAAGGGCGAGGTGGAATTTACAATTTGTCACCAAACGTGGCAAGTGTTTAGGAGAAGACTCAAAAATTTCGTGGACTCAAGTGGAGTCCGGGTCCGCCATCACGTGGAAGTATCCTTCTGTTTTGTTGCAGGGAGCCCGCTCGGAGGGAGCTTTCTATTCGGTGGCGCTCACTCATGATCTCATGCAAGCCGATACCGGAACAAAGATGATTCACATCGGGCCCGACACGAAATCAACAATTGTTTCCAAAGGTATCTCCACAGATCGATCAACAAATTCTTATCGAGGCCAAGTCAAAATTCTTCCCTCGGCAAAAAATGCTCGAAATTATTCTCAATGTGATTCGATGTTAGTTGGGGCTCAATCTCGAGCCAACACTTATCCCTATATTGAGGTCAAAAACAAATCTGCGATTCTCGAGCATGAGGCTTCAACAACTCGAATCAGCGAAGACCAACTGTTCTATTTGCAATCGCGAGGATTGAGTAAAGAAGAAGCGATTTCGATGTTGGTGCGCGGCTTTTGTCATGATGTTTTTAAAGAACTCCCGCTCGAGTTTTCTGTCGAAGCGGTCAAGTTGATCGAGATGAAACTAGAAAATTCAGTTGGTTAGGAGCAGTTGTGTTGTCGATTAAAAATCTATTCGCAGAAGGTTGAAGGGAAACCTGTTCTCAAAGGTCTGAATCTCGAGATTCAAGCGGGAGAAGTGCACGCGATTATGGGACCCAATGGCTCTGGGAAATCAACTTTATCCAAACTTTTAGCAGGCCACCCCAGCTACCAAGTCACTGCCGGTGAAGTGAATTTTGAAGTGAATTTTGAAAAAAGAGATTTGCTCAAAATGGACATCGATGTGCGAGCCAAAGAGGGGTTGTTTCTGGCCTTTCAATATCCGACTGAAATCCCCGGGGTTTCAAATTCCACTTTTCTGCGCACGGCCCTCAACTCAATCTTGAAACACCAAGGTTCGGATGAGCTCGGAGAAGCTGAATTCAGAAAATTTTTAAAAGCAAAAACAGACTTGGTGCAAATGCGAGATGATTTTTTTAGATCGAGGAGTCAATGTCGGATTTTCGGGAGGCGAGAAAAAGCGAAACGAAATCCTGCAAATGGCTGTGCTCAGTCCTCGTCTTGCAATCTTGGATGAAACAGACTCGGGCCTGGATATCGATGCTAAATCGTGGCCAGTGGAGTGAACCAGCTTCGATCGGCTCACAATGCCATTTTGTTGATCACGCACTACCAAAGATTGCTCGATTATATTCGACCCGATTTTGTCCACGTCCTTGCAAATGGTGTCATTGTTGAAACGGGGGGCCCTGAGCTTGCTCTGAAGCTTGAGAAACAAGGCTATGATTGGTTGGTTTCAACATGACCCCTGAAATGGTGATGCCCCTTCGCACTCAAGAAGCGTGAAGTATTTTCCAATCAAAAAATTGGAACAATGGGCTTGGCCATCACTTTCAGCCCCCAAAATTTTTTACTTCTCGACGGGCCCGCGCCTTGAAGTGCAACAGGAAAAGTATTTTGGAGTCCCGCGTTTGCCTTTGGCTCTCCAAAAGGTTTTCTCAGGAAAGCTTCAGCCTCGAGTCAGTTTCTTGCGGGATTCGGCACAAAAAAGCAAAATACCCGTTTTAAATCTTCAAATTCCAGCTGGATTCAAAGCTTCACAGCCTTGGCGTCTTTCGGTTCCCGAAGAGTTCACAACAAACGAGGTGAGCTCTTACCATTTAGTTCTTGAAGTTGGTGCTGATGCTGATTTGTCTTGTGGTTTTCATTTTTCGCAGTCGAAAGGTTCGGCCAAGTTTGTCGCTGTCGATGTTATTTTAAATCCAGGAGCCCGCCTGGAGTGGGCGGAAGTGCTCGCTTGTGAAGCTGAGAGTTTTTTAGCTCTCTCGGCACGTTTCTTTTTGTTTGAGAAAAGTCAGTTGGGTCATCATGTGTTTGCTCACGGAGAGGGGCTGACTCGATCAGAGCCTGAAGTGTATTTTTTGGGAGCGGGGGGAACTGCAGAGCTTGACGCCATTTCTCGGTCCAGGGGCGAAGCTGTCATTGATCATCAAACATTTGATGAATTTTTGTTGTGGGTGATTGCTCGGGTCGCCAACATTATAAAACAATTTTGGAAGGAAGCTCGAAGACGATTTTCAATGGTGCTGTTGAAATCGCTCCAAAAGCTCAAAAATCCTCTTCTCAACAATTGAGTGAGAATCTTTTGTTAAGCGAAAAAGCCGAAGTCGATACCAAACCGATGCTCGAGATTCACGCCGATGATGTCAAAGCCACCCATGGGGCCACGATTGGGTACTTGCAGGAAGAAGAAGTTTTCTATTTTCAAAGCCGTGGGATTCCCAGACTTCAAGCGGAAAATCTCATTCTCGAAGGCTACTCTCGCGAGATTCTTGAGCGAATCTCTTCGATTCCGTTACGAAAATGGGTTGAAAAAAATATTTTTCAGAAAGTCTTTTTTATGATTCAAAAAGTTCGCGCTGATTTTCCGTTGATCACTCAAAAAATCCGGGGCAAGGGATACTCTTATTTGGATTCGGCCGCCACTTCTTTGAAACCTTGGCCCGTGATCGAACGCGTGGGACATTTTCTCTCTTACGAAACAGCCAACGTGCATCGTGGTGCACACTATTTTGCAAATCAAGCCACCGAATTTTACGAAAAACGCGAGGAAGCGGGTTTTGAATTTTTGCGGAGCCAACGAAGAATTTGATCTTGTGTTTACGAGAGGCACAACGGAATCCATCAATCTAGTTGCCCAAGCGTGGGGAGAAAAATTTTTTCGGACCGGTGACCGAGTGGTCATCACTGAGATGGAACATCACTCCAACATCGTGCCTTGGCAGTTGGCTGCTGAAAAGTTCAAACTTCAACTGGAAGTGATTCCGGTTTTGGATGATGGAACATTGGACCTTCAAGCTGCTCGAGAAATTTTCTCGAAGCCGGTGCGAATGTTTGCTTTTGTTCACGCTTCAAACACCCTCGGAACGATCAATCCTGCCGCGGACCTCATCCAGATGGCACGCGGCTCAGGAGCCACTGTTCTTGTCGACGGGGCACAAATGATCGCCAACCATCCCTTGCAGCTCAGCAAGTTGGATCCTGATTTCTATGTTTTTTCAGGTCATAAGATTTTTGCACCTTTTGGCATCGGCGTCTTGATTGGCAAAAAAACTATTTTGAATTCAATGCCACCCTATCAGGGGGGAGGCTCGATGATTTCAGAAGTTCGACTTGAGAAAACAACCTATCTCGACAGTCCTCATCGATTTGAGGCGGGTACTCCCAATGTCGAGGGTGCAGTTGGTTTGGCTGCAGCTTGCGATTATGTCGAAAAAATCGGTTGGGCCGAAATTGAGAATCATGAGAGTGCTCTTTTGGTGCAGCTCAAAGGACTTTTGCAGTCAGTTGAAGGCATTCAACTTTTACCAAGTGGTGAGCAGGCCGTGCCTTTGGTCTCTTTCAATCTGAATGGGGCTCACTGTGCCGATGTCGGTCAAATTTTGGATCAAGAAAATGTGGCCGTTCGTGCTGGGCACCATTGCACTCAACCCTTGATGAAACGTTTTGGACTCTCGGGATCTTTGCGTGCTTCGCTGTCTGTGTTTAACAACGAACAAGACCTCGATCGATTGATCAAAGGTCTTCAAACTGCAAAAAGGATGCTTTTGTGAGTGAAATTTTGATCCGTGTTCAACCCACACCAAATCCTAACGCTTGGAAATTTGTTCTTGATCGTCCAGTGCTTCTCGAGGGAAAAGCCACTTTTTCAGGTCCTGAAGAAGCGACTGGAAATCGTTTGGCTCAAGATCTCCTCGCTTTGGAACAAGTGAAGCAAGTCCATTTTTTCCAGAATGTTATTACTTTAACTTTTTCTTTTGATGCTGATTTTGAGGCTCTTCAACCTTCGGCTTTGAGCGTGATTCAAACCCGCCTCCCTGTTCATAATCCCGCTTGGGGTGTGCAGGAATCAAAAAAAGCAAATCGAGCGCACTTGTCTGAAGATCTTCAAAAAATCGAAGAGATTTTAGATCGAACGATTCGGCCAGGGCTCCAAGGTGATGGAGGCGATCTCGATGTGATTAAGCTTGAAGAAAACAAATTGTACGTCACTTACCAAGGTGCCTGCGGAACTTGTCCGAGCTCGACGACTGGGACTTTGATGGCCATCGAGGGGATTCTCCGAGATGAATTTAGACCCGAAATTGAAGTCGTGCCGGTTAAAACTTCACACCAGCGGGGCTCGGACCGCGAGGTCGCAGAGGCTGTTTTTCGTCAGAAACTTTTTCCGAAGAAAAAAAGCTCAACGAAGATTGAGAGTTTTCGTTGGCACTCACATGAGAACCGATTTCTAGATTTTTTTGCGTGGGATGCGAGCTCAAATAGCCTGAACTTGCTAAGGGAACACCTCCTGTTTCGAGGCCCACATCAACGCGAATCAACTGTCTTTGAGAAGCTTCTGAAAAAACCGCGGACAGAAATTTCAAATGACTTGGGTTCAAACGCAATCAGCTCATCAAACTCCGTTCGCAGATCTCCCGATTGGATTTGAACACCGGGGGGAGGATCCACGCAAGTCCAATGGGTTGGCGATAGGTCTCCGAGGATAAGATCGTAACCCGAAGGTGAGTTTCTTCGTTCTCAGTTTGGGCAAAACTTCCCACAGGTTCGACATAGACATCCAAGGGGAGGCCTGTTTTGCTTGCAAGTCCCTGAAGACGATCTGAAGCAAATGAAATTTTCTTTGAAGGTTGAGAAGACGCTTTCGTGGCACTCAAAACTGAATAAGTCGAAACACTTCCAAAAATACAAAGGCCGAGTGCCAAGTTGGCGAAATTCTTCAAGGGCATATTTGCTCTCCACTGTTCAGCTCAAACCAATATTGTGTGTCGGCTTTAGCCGAAGGTTGGCTGACATCGTTGTATTCAATTTTGACGTTGATCATATAGGTTCCTGCTGGGAGGCCCGTCAGATCGACGAGCTCTTGACCTGTTTGACCCAAAGCTGCCGGCGCAATTTCAGGATAGACGTTTTCACTTTTTCGAAGAATGTCGGGATTGTTTAAGAATGTATACTTTGAGCCATAGACGTAAAGATCCAAATCCCAAGGGTTGGCAATGGGGCCGGCGTAGCCGGGATCTTTTCGGTATTTCAAATAAATTTTTGCTCGAGCTGCCGACCCGTCGAAATCATAGCGCCAAAAATCGTTGGAGTTGAATTGGTCTGACCAAGTGATAAACCCTGAACTATTCGTTGTGTCCTTCACGGCATCGGCCGATTTAAAACTCATGGGAAACCAACCGGCCGGAGAAGCCGAGCAAGTCATGGGGCTTGCAACAGTTGGAGTCAAAGTGTGACCAAAGTCCTTCAAATCTCGACGGTGACGTTCACGAGAAAGAATCGCCGTGGTACTCGCATAGGTGACATCAAAAAAACCGGCTGGATTGGTGCCCACAATCTGTGAATCCACTGTGATGTAGCTTGAAAGAAATTGGTTCAACAGGGCCATGTTTCGCTGAAAGTAGCTGGCAGAAGACATTTGCGTGAAAGCTTTCCAGATGGCCGCAAAGCCCATGTCCGCATAAGCTGAACCGGAGTCTGAATTGGCTGGCTGTCGTGGTCCCGACAATGTTCCATACAAGGCTCGTGCAATCGAGATTTCCCGAAAATTTCCTTCGCCAATCTTACTTGAGTTGTCGATGTAGTCTTGACCGACCGTTGGATTTTTCATTAAGAAATCTGGAAAACTAATTTTAGCGGTTCGGTACGCATAGGGAAGAGTCGTGTCTTGAACAGCGGGACATTCAATATTGCTCGTGGTGTCTCGGTAGAAATTTCTTCCCAGGACAGCGGCTTGGAAAAAATCGGACCACCCCTCCGACCAAGCTAAACGGGGGTCGATGATTTTGTTTCCATTGTGAGATCCGCCCGGAGAGTCTGACTTTCCAAAGGCATTTTCGAGATAGTGCCCATACTCATGAAGAATTACTGAGTTGTCGAAGTGATCCGTGTCGGTGCAGACCGAGCCTTCGATTCCGCCCAGGATATACAGCCCACGAAAAAGGCCTCCGCCAGTCTCAGGCGCAAAAAAACTAATTCCGACCGAAGGATCTCCATAGTAGGTCCCCGGGGAAATTCCTTTTTCCAATAAACTTGAACTTTTGGTGCCACCGTAAAGCTTTGGTTGCAAACACTTGAAGGACAGTAATCAGGGCCGGAGGTGCTCGTGCCTCGGTTGGCGTGTGATCTGAGGTAGTCGTTGGCAATTCCAAGATTGTCCAAAATATTAAATGCACCACCTTCGAGAGTTCCGTTATGAGGTGCAACCGCCAATGTCACGGGGACTGTCCCGGACTCGCTGCCGCTCAAAGAGATTGTTGTTTCAATGGAATAGAAATTTTTTGAGCAAGGAGAATCTAAGACGCTAGCTTTTAAAAAGTTGTTATCGGCGCGAGAGTGAACAGCAATTCGATAACTACCTGCTCCCTGTGGAAGCACAGCTGAAATCGCTCCAGAAGCTGAAGTTTCTCCGGCCTGCACCACTTTTCCCGCCGAGTTGAGAACCCAAAATTCGGCATATCGAATCGGACGGAGGGAGAGGCTCACCAATCCTTTTTTGACGGGATTGCTGATCGTTCCCGTTCCACCTTCAGCGGCCGTGTCGTAGTCATTGAATCGATAGAATCGAGCCGTCCCTGACAAAGTGACTGTCCCACCCGAGTAGCTGATAGGAGTACTCTGGTAAGCGCTCTCTGTGCCTTCGGTGCAAGTTGCGCTTGAACTGCCGTCCCCTGATCCACCACCCCCGCCACCCCGCCACAAGCGGAGAAAATCGCTGCAACGCCCAGCAGGAGAAGTTTTGAAGTGAGGCGGATGGAGTTTGCTCCAAAAGTCATAACGACTTATCGGAACAAACTAGACTGGACTAAATGAAAGTCGGGCTTAATTCTTTGGCTGAATTTGTTGAACTTTTATCGAGTTTATTTTGAGACGACGTCTCAACTTGAAACAAAAAAAAGCCCCAGGTGCTTGTCGAAGGAATAACCCCAATTTTAAGGTGGGTGACCATGATAACAACTTTAGGCTTCCCAGTCAGGCTGGGCTTGCTCACCATCGTCAGGGACAGTCCCCTAATCTTATGCTTGTCGGGTTATTCTTCTAAACATGACCTGAGACCTTCTTTACAATAGCACTGTCAGACGGAAAAAGAAATTTATTCCCGTTGAAAAAAGTGTTTCTTGCCGAGCGTCCAGTTGAGTTTTCGCGGCCGAGAACCGATTTCTGAGCATGACTCTTGCTGCTCTTGATTTTTATTTTCCTTTTATTGTTTTTTGTTATGGATTTCTAGTTGTTCTGGCAGATGAGTTGACTCAAGTTTTGATCAATGCAGGGCAATCAATTCCTGATTGGACCGGCGCTTTGAAGACTCACTTGCACTTGGCTTGGATATGCTTTTTTGTGGGCGGTTTTTGGTCGCTGCAAAACTTGATTTTTACTTGATTCCAGCTCAGGGCTCTGCCAAAGCTGACTGGTGTTTGAAAATCCAATTGTCCCTGAAACTCAATCGGCCCTCACAGTTGAACAACTCAATCGTCAGATTCGTCAGTTGATCGAAGGTCAGTTGCAATTGGTTTGGGTCAGTGGCGAAATCTCAAACTTCAAAGCGCACACTTCGGGACATTATTATTTTTCATTGAAAGATCCAAAATCTCAAATTCGAGCTGTCATGTTTCGAGGCTTCAACGGACGACTTAAATTTCGGCCAACGGATGGGTTGCAGGTTGTTGTTCGTGGAAGAGTTTCGGTCTACGAACCCCGTGGAGAGTACCAGATCACCGTCGAAACGATGGAGCCTTTGGGGGCGGGAGCTTTGCAAAAAGCTTTTGAGCAGCTCAAAGAGAAGTTGAAAAAAGAAGGACTTTTTGACTCGAGCCGGAAACGTCCCCTTCCTCGATTTCCTCGAGCGATCGCACTCGTCACTTCCCCGACAGGCGCAGCCCTTCAAGATATTCGTCAGATTCTCAGTCGCCGCAACCGGGTCTCAAAAGTTTATTTAGTTCCCACTCTCGTGCAAGGAGAAGGTGCCGCGGCCCAGATTGAGGAGGCTTTGGGAAAAGCTTTTTTAATCCCTGATGTTGACGTGATTATTCTCGGTCGAGGAGGGGGCTCCATCGAAGATTTGTGGGCTTTCAATGATGAAAACCTCGCTCGTCGAATTGCGAGTTCTCCCATCCCTATCATTTCTGCTGTTGGGCACGAAATTGATTTTACAATCAGTGATTTCGTTGCGGACTTTCGCGCCCCCACACCGTCCTGCAGCGGCAGAGCTGGTGGTGCCTAGCGCCGAGGACTTGGGAAAACAAGTCCAGCAGCTCCGAAGAATTCTGTCGAATGGAATGGCTTCATTTCTGCAAAAAAATTGCAAGCCGTTCGCAATTTGAATTTACGAATCGTGGATCCGCGGCGAAAGATTCAAGATTCCATGCTTCGTCGAGATGAGCTTTGGAGTCGATTGATTCAGGCCAGCGAACAAATTCTTCAAATTCGTAAATTGCGACTTGAAAAATTTCAGGGAAGGCTTCCCGATCCGAACCACTGGGTCGAGCTTCGAAAACAAAAACTCCTTCAAAACTGGCGACTTCTGAATCGGACAATGAAGCAAACCCTTCGTAGCTCGGGTGAGCGATTGGCGGCATTTTCGGGGATGCTCGACTCTCTGAGCCACTAAAAACGGTCGAGCGGGGGTATGGGATCGTTAAAAATGAAAAGTTGATTGTGACGTCAGTTACGCAAGTTAAAAAAGGCGAAATGCTCACGGTCATTGTCAAAGATGGAAGTTTTCAGGCCGAAATTCAATCGATTCAAATTGGAAGGGGATCCCATGGACTTTGAAAAAAACTAGGACGTCTTGAGGCCTTGGTTCAGAAAATGGAAAAAGGTGATTTGGGACTTGATGAATCCTTGAAGCTTTTTGAGGAAGGGGTTCGTCTTTCTCGAGAATGCCAATCTCAACTGTCTGAAGCTGAGATTCAAATTCAAAAATTGGTTGTTTTGATCAGTCTGGTCAGCCGATCTCAGAAGTGATCAAAAGCGAAGAGCCCAGTTGAAAAAACGATTGGATCAATTTTTGGTGATGGAGGGGCTGGCCCCGTCCAAAACCAAAGCTCAAGAACTGATTCGTCAGGGCTGGGTCGAGATTTTCCGTGATGGGGTTTGGAAAGTCGCTGAACTCATGGGTCCTCAGTCTTTCGAGCAAGTGCGAGTTCAAGAAAACAATCTGCTGCAATTTGTTTCTCGAGGTGGTCATAAACTGGCAGGAGCTCTGAGCCATATCTGTCTTGATGTGCAGCATTTCAAGGTCGTTGATTGTGGTCAATCGACGGGAGGGTTTACCGATTGCCTTCTACAGTGTGGAGCCAGCGAAGTGATCGGATTTGATGTCGGCCACGGACAGCTGCACCAGCGGTTGGCGAACGATTCCCGGGTTCAATGGATCGAAAATATGCATTTTCGCGACTTCCCCTGGAGTCAAACGAAAGCCGATTTGATTGTGAGCGACCTCTCGTTTGTTTCCAGTTTGCAAGCCTGCCTTTTTGGACTCTTGCCAAATGCCCGCAAGTTGTGGCTCTAGTGAAACCGCAATTTGAGCTGGGTGCTCGAGCTCTCGATAAAAATGGTGTTGTGCGAGATTCTGAATTGTTTGTGCAACTCGAAATGGAATTTCGAAATGAGTTTGGCAAAGCGGGTTGGCTCGTGGCAGACTATTTTCCATCGCGTTTGGTGGGAACAGATGGTAATCAAGAATTTTTCATATGGGCTACTCGCCGTTTTGATTCTCTTCTCGTGTCAGACGAGGCAGCAGCGTCCAACGAAAATCCCGATTCCCTCTCAAGCAACCCCTCCACCAGGGCCTCCGCCCCCTGAAGAGGGAAGTGTTCAACGTCCTCCTGAGATTCCTTCCACGGTTTCAGCGGGTGTCCCACCGCAGCCGATTGCTGTTTCTATTGAAAAGCCTCGGATTGGGTGATTCTGGGGCCTGGAGGAATGCGGGCTTTTGCTCATGCAGGACTTCTTCACGAAATGGGCAAAGCAAAAATTCCCATTTTTGCAATTGCTGGCCTTGAAATGGGAGCGTTGCCGGCTTCACTTTTTGCGATGAAGGCACAGCCCTTCGAGCCTGAATGGCAAATGATGAAAATTTCAGAGAAAGAATTTCTGCGCCAAGGACTTCTTGGCGGTGAAGCTCCGCAAAAAATCGAGGCTTTAAGAGGATTTTTTCAGACCGTGTTTGGCGGACTTTCCATCGAAAACTCAAAATTGCCTTTTTTTTGTCCTTCCTACTCCACGCAGAAGAAGCAGACTTTTTTGCTCAACCGTGGTTCTTGGCGAGAAGTTTTGCCGTATTGTTTGCCTTTTCCCCCATTGTTCAGCGTTGAAAGTGGCCTGGGAGCCAATCTCTAGCACTGACTTCATTGGTCAAAGTCATGAAGCAAAAAGGCGCACAGGTTTTTGTTTATATCGATCTTCTTTCAGACTCGAGCCCTATCGAGAAAGAAGCAGAGTTTTTGTGGGGAGTTCTTCAGCAGGATTTAGAGTCACAATGGAGTCAGATTCACGAAGTTGTGAAAGTTGGAGGTTTGGCTCCTTTGAGAAGTTATTCCTCACGAGCAGAAATGGTGCAACGAGGGCAAGAAGCAGGACGTAAGCTTGTTCAAACCCTTCAGATGAAGTACGGATTTTTAGTGATCGTCTGTTTGACGGTCGGAGAGAGATGTCTGAATGAGAAAAATTTTGGAAAACCCGAGCTTGTTTTCTGAGCGGCGCCAATTGTTAGCCAGTCGAATGGCGGGTTCTGTTCTGATTTGTGCGTCACCGAGAGAAGTGATTCGGAATGGCACTGTTCCGTTTCCGTTCCGTCAAGATTCAAATTTGTATTATTTGACAGGATTCGAAGAACCTGAATCCGTGTTGGTTTTTTGTCCGGGTCGTCAGCCCGAAACTGTTTTGTTTGTTCGGCCCAAAGACCCGTCGCGGGAGACTTGGGATGGATTTCGCTTTGGCCCCGAAGCGGCTGGCCAAGAGTTTGGAATCGATCAGACTTATCCGATTGAGGAATTTGAAAAAAGACTGCCTGGGCTCTTGAAAGTTCTGAGAAAATCTACTTTCGGTATTTTAAAAATGAAGAAATTGATTCGATTGTAAACGACTGTTTGCAAGAAGTTCGGGTGCAGTCAGGGCGAACCGGCCAAGGATTGCTTCCTGTTTTTTGATGCCGACGAACTCTTAGGAGAATTGAGACGAATCAAAAAGGGCCAAGACCTCATCAATCATCGACGGGCTTGCCAAATTTCGGCAGAAGCTCATAACGAAGTCATGAAATACGTCAGACCAGGAATGAGTGAACGAGAAATTCACGGTTTCTTCATTTATCAAATTCTCAAGCGAGGAGCTGCTCGTGAGGGTTACAACACAATCGTTGCCGGCGGAGCAAACTCGTGCATCTTACATTACGTTTTTAACGATCAAATTTTGAATCAAAGTGAGCTTCTGCTTCTCGATGGAGGAGCCGAATACAACTATTTTACGGGTGATATCACGAGGACTTATCCTGTGGGCGGGCGGTTCTCGAAAGAACAGAAAGATGTCTACAATCGAGTTCTACAAATTCAAAAAAATATGATTGCAGCTGTTCGTCCTGGAGTTTCTTTGTTGAAATTGCATGAGATTGCGGCGGAAGAGCTGACGGAGGCGATGCTCGAGCTCGGGCTGCTTTCAGGTCGAAAGCAAGACCTGATCAAGTCGAATGAGCACAAGAAGTATTATCCTCATGGGCTCGGTCACTATTTGGGGATGGACGTTCACGATTCGGGTTTGTACGTCGATCGAAAAAACGAACAAAAAAACCTAGAACCAGGGATGGTCGTCACCATTGAACCTGGTCTTTATATTCCGGCTCATGACGATCAAGCGCCTTCGGGTTACCGGGGAATTGGGATTCGTATTGAAGATGATATCCTCGTCACAGCAACGGGAGCAGAAAACATGACCGAAACTGCTTGGAAAGAAGTGGATGATCTCGAAAAAAATATCGGTCGAGGAAATTAGACGTTCGAGCTAAAACTGGTGAATTTCCCAGTTTTTTTGGAGAGCTTCTTGACGAAAATTTTCTTCACTCTCAAAAAGTTCCATCTCGGGACGGGCAGCGCCCACCGCCAAAGCAAGATGCGTTGCCAAACCCAAGAGTTGAGAATCTCCGGGGGTATTGCCCGAACAAAAAAATGGTTGAACACCCTTTGTTTTTTCCAGAAGGGCTTGAGCTTTCCCCTCACGGTAAGTCAAAATCCCTGGGGCTCTCGAGTTAAAACTCATTTTTGTCGGCGCGAGTTTCAATTCCTAAAACATTTTCCCGACCAATTCTCAACCGTTGAGCTCCAGGTTCAACAGCCCATTTAATCGAGGCCGTGACAACCCAAACCTGAACTTGGGCTTGATGAAACATTTCGATCAGGCGAGCTTGTTCTTCAAAAATCGGAAAAGTTGGAAAATTTTTGACCGAAGCTTCAGCCCATGCCCGAACCAATTCTAGCGGCAAGCCCTCATGAATTTCTGCCAACCATCGATATGCCGGGCGGGGATTCCCGATTTGCTTCCATTTTCGATAGTGATTCCAGGGATCGGCAGGCAATCGAGGCAAAAGATTTTGTTCAATCTCATACTTGAAAAAAGATTCACCCAAGTCGGTGTCCCAGAGTGTCCCGTCAGCATCAAATGCGGCATGAAGTGGCTGGCCCTGGTCTTGAGCCGCGCTTAACGCATCTTGTATTTTTCGCCAAATACCCTGGAGATTTTTTTGTACTTCACATCTGCAAATGTAGATGCATAATCGGAGTCATGTCACTCGAATTGAGAATAATCCAACCGAGCGAAATCTCGAGCCTCAGAGACTATGAACTTCGAAAATTAAATGAATCTATTCCCAACAGCATGGATCGAGAGCTGCACAGTTGGAACGCCAAATGGAGACAAGAATCGCTCGAACATTTTATCCCGCAAGGATGGAGTTTTCTGGCCATTGATTCGATTCAAGGAATTGCAGGATATTTCTTAGCACAACCCTTGTTGTTTTTTGACGGACAAACCCAATCTCTTTGGTCGAGTATCTTCAGTCAAGCTCTCTTCAGGCTCGAGATAGTTTGACTGAATTGGCCTACCGTCTCGGGCGAGAAAAGCATTTTCAACGAGTTTATTTCCCAAATAATCCTGCGATAGCAAATTCGATACGCTCTCTGAAGCCTGAAGATTGGGGCGCCTCAATGCTTTATTTGAAAACGACCCGAACATGAGCGATTTAAATTTCCAAACACGGAGAGATCATTTTTCTCGCTTGAATGAGACGGTTTTTGATTTACTCATCGTCGGCGGAGGTATCAACGGGGCTGGAGCCGCGCGTGAGGCAGTTCAGCGGGGGCTCTCGGTGGCGTTGGTCGAAGCTCATGATTTTGCCGAAGGAACAAGCTCCAGGTCCAGCAAGTTGATTCATGGAGGGATCCGCTATCTTGAAAACTTTGATTTTCATTTAGTCTTTGAAGCCTTGAGTGAGCGGGCCAAGCTGATTCGGATGGCTCCCCATTTGGTTCATCCTCTTCGTTTCCAAATTCCTATTTATAAGAACAGTCGAGTCGGAATGTTTAAAATGGGGTTGGGGATGTGGCTTTACAGTGCTTTGGCTCTCTTTGAAGAACCCGAACCTCATGAGCGGCTTTCCTCTCAAGAGAGTCAAGCTCGGCAGCCTTTGCTCGGAGGAGCTGATTTGGTGGGGTCCTATGTTTATTCCGATGCTTACATGGATGATGATCGCCTTGTCCTCGAGACTTTGCGTTCGGCTGCCGATGAGGGACTTGTTGTTTGTAACTTTGTGAAAGCAGTTGGTTACAAAAATCCGTCAACGGCTCTTTGCGAAATCGACGTCCAAGATCAAATCACGGGTGAAACAAAAAAAGTTCGCGCTCGCCATGTTCTCAGCACTGTTGGACCTTGGACCGATCAATTGGCTGGGAATTGGTTTTCAGATTGGAAATCATGCTTGCGTCCAACGAAAGGTGTGCATCTCACTTTTTCTCGAGAACGATTTCCTTTGAGTTCCGCTGTTGTCATGGCGGCACAAGATCGAATTGTTTTTGCAATTCCACGTCACGAAATGGTGATTGTTGGAACGACAGACACGGATTTTAAAGGGGACCCCGGTCTTGTTTCGGTTACTCCTGAAGACGTTGCTTATTTATTGAAAATCACCCATCAGTATTTTCCGCAGGCCAATTTGCAAGAAAGTGATATTCTTTCCTCTTACGCGGGCGTTCGCCCGCTGGTTCAAGATGGGGCTTCGACGGAAGGAAAGACTTCGCGAGAACATGAAATTTGGACCAGAGGCTCCGTCACTTTTGTTTCAGGCGGAAAATACACCACTTACAGATTGATTGCTGAACAAGCTATTCAAGAGTGTCTGAAGAGTTTCCCATTGGAGAACCAAATTCGTTGGGCGAGCTCCCGATCTTTAGCTCCTTTGAATCCCTTGATTGACGTCGACAGCTTGCAATTTCAGTCGCAGCGCAAAGACTGGTTAAAAATTCACACTCGTCTCAACGAATTCGAACGCGAGAGGCTCGTCGATCGACACGGCCAAGAAGCTCAAAATCTCGTTTTACGTTATGGTTCACAGTTAACTTATTGGCAGTATGAGGCTCATCACGCCATTGACACGACAATGTGTCTGAATTTGACTGATTTTTATTTTCGTCGAACTCCTCTCAAGCTTTCATTTCGGGACAACGGTTTGCAGTTTTTGCCTGAAATCGCAATCATCTTTCAAGAAAAGCTTTCGTGGTCGGCGGAACAGCTGAATCAACAGATTGCAAATCTCAAAAGACTTTTGCAGACAGAACATAAGTGGCGCACGCCCCAGACTCCTAACGCATAACAATAACTAAATTTTTAGTGCTAACTGCGAGCATTGACTCTGTTTTTTTGAAGGTCTAAGCTTTTATGCAGATGGGCATTTTTGACAAACTTTCTGATTATTTTTCCAACGATATCGCGATTGATTTGGGCACGGCCAATACACTTGTCTATGCGCAGGGACGTGGAATTATCCTCAATGAGCCTTCCGTTGTTGCTGTTCAAAAAAATTATCGTGGAACTCAAAATCGTGTTTTGGCTGTCGGTAAAGAAGCCAAAGATATGTTGGGTCGGACTCCTGGAAGTATCGTAGCGATTCGACCGATCAAAGATGGGGTTATTGCTGATTTTGAAGTGACGGGTTCGATGCTGAAGTACTTCATCACGAAAGCGATGGGGAACAAAAAGTCCTTTATTCGGCCTCGAATAATTATTTGCGTCCCTTATGGAATCACACAAGTTGAGAAGCGTGCGGTGAAAGAATCAGCTCAATCGGCAGGAGCTCGCGAAGTCTACTTGATTGAAGAGCCCATGGCAGCGGCTATCGGAGCGGGGCTTCCCATCACCGAACCCAGTGGAAACATGGTTGTTGATATGGGCGGGGGAACGACAGGTGTGGCGGTGATCTCCCTCGGCGGGATCGTGTATTGTAAGTCGATCAAAGTGGCCGGAGATAAGTTCGATGAAGCCATCGTGAACTATGTTCGAAGGCAGTTCAATTTACTCATCGGCGAAAGAACTGCGGAAAATATTAAGATTCAAATTGGAAACGCTTATCCTTTTGACGAAGAAAAAGTCATGGAAATAAAAGGGCGAGATCTCGTTGCGGGTGCTCCGAAGACAATCGAAATCACCAGTTCTCAAGTCAATGATGCTTTGATGGATCCGTTGTCTGAAGTCGTCGATGCTGTCCGCACCGCTTTAGAAAAAACTCCACCCGAGCTGGCTTCAGATATTGTCGATAATGGTATCGTTTTGACCGGTGGCGGAGCTCTCCTAGCCAATTTGGATGTCCTTTTGCGCGAAAGAACAGGTTTGCCTGTTTCAATTGCTGAAGATCCTCTGACTTGTGTTGTGATGGGGTCAGGTCGGGTTCTTGAGGAGCTAGATCTCCTCCGACAACTGACAGTTGATTAGTTTTTAGAATGACGCCACAACAGGCCCACGGGCTGACAGCTTTCTTCTTTTTCATCCTGATGGACGATCGAGAGGCTTTTTTTCTTGCTTCTCAGGCGTCTGACCTTCTTCAGTCTCGAACCTATAAAAAAATAAACTTCGAAAAAGCCGCGATCATCGTTTGTGAGAAGCTTTTGAGCAAAAAAGAGTTGCGGGCTTTTTCTGGCCCTCAGTGGTCAAAAGTAAGCAGTTGGACACTGTCTGAAGAAGTCGATTTGGCCAATTGGACTCAGTTTCTCAAGTATGCTTCACCGGAAGAAAAAAAAGCTCTTTTGTGGTCTTTAGTTCTCGAGATCAAACCGGCGCTGATCGCAGAGGCTCTCGGAGTCACGGTTGGAACGATTGAATGGAGAATGAGTCAAGCCCTGCAAAAGCTGATTCATGGGGGGCGCCCCTTTGGCTACTTGCTGCCGCCCATTTCAAGACAAAAATTGATTTGGAGACATTACAGTCAAACACTTGAGTCAGATTTTCGATCTCTTGAAAATTTGTCCATTTTAGCTGACAGCGAAGCTCCTCCAAGAGCATCCATCAAAAATCATTTGGAAGAAGGAAAACAAGCGATCACCAGCGTGCGAAATTTCAAAAAAATCCAATTTTCGCCCGAAACTCTCAATACGATTTTTGTTTCGACAACTTATTTCCAATCCATTCTGCGCAAGACCAAATTTCAAGAGTGGTCCGAGTTAGCAAAATTTGGATTTGAAATGGGTGTCACTGTGACGCTGGCTCTGCTTATTTTGGTCTTTGTCCCTTGGGGGAAAGTGATGAGCCTGCGGGATCATTTTTTGAATCAACCCAAGGATCTCGTTGTTGTCGAACGCGATTCACCCGTAGTTCATCCTGATGCGGTTGTGAGCGAAGAATCTGTTAAAACGCCACCGGTTGTTTCTCCGCCCGAGCCAGCGACTCAACAAACTCAAATAGCAGTGGCCACCCCCACACCCTCGCGTCCTGTTGAAATGGCGGCGAAAGCAAAAAAAGAGAGGGGCGTTCTTTTTCGTGGAAATTTGCTCGTCAAGGATGTTCAGTTCGTGGGAGCTGATCTCGTGGCTCAATTGGCTTCGCTCGGAGCACGCAAGGCTGGAGATGTTGATTTAGGCTGGAAACGGGGACGAAGTTTGTATTTTCACTTTCTTGTTGATGAAACAAAAAGAGAAGATGTTGAAAAAATTTTTTCAAAGGCCGGCCAGTTCGACTTAAAAGAAGAGAAACATCCTAGGATCCCTCCGATAGGAAAAATTCGTATGATTATCGTGGTTGATCCTCAATAAGGAGTGATTTTGGTTCGAGTTAGACATCTAAAGCCTAAAAGATCTCTTCGAACAATTTTAATCATTTTGTTTCTACTTTTTTCAGTTGCTCCTCTGGTTTTTGTCACTTTTTATTCTGTGATTCAGTTTCAAAAAGCTATCGATGGTGAGTTGAAAGAGAGACTTTCCGGGAATTTTCGTGAATTTCGACAATTTTTCGAAGATTACTCCGCTCAGTTTCAATCTTATCGGGGAAGGATCTTTCGTGATCCGACGGTTTTGTATCCGCTTGCAGCTGGCGAACCTGGACTGCTCCGAGAGCTTGCGCCAGGATTTCTGGTCAAAGGAATGACGTCATCAATGAGCGTTTATGCCAGAAACGGCCGCTTATTAGGATCTCTAAGTCGTCCCAGCAGTGGACAAATTCAAGAACTTCGTCCCTCGGGTGGGAAAGAAGTTTTTCTCTCCTCGAGTAATTTGGCAAAACTTGCTGACCAAGAGCACTACGATTTTGTCGATACGAGCGAGAAAGAAGTGATTCGATGGGTTTGGCATTCAAAACTTAAAAATACAGCAGGTAAAACAATCGGATATTTTGAGCATGTCTTGTTCATTAACCACGATCTCCTAAAAGAGCTTCAGAAAAAATGGAGTGTCGAAATTTTATTGGTCAAAATGGGAGGAGAGCCTCTGCTTGGAACTCATCCTGATTTCAAGCTTTATGATCCCAAGAGATTTCTCAGTTCGATCGAAAAAAAAGAACCGGTTTTTTTTGATTTAGCCATTCGTCAGGACAACTACGGATTTTATTTCGCTCCTCTTGATTGGGGTTCTAGCCAACTCTTTGTTGGTCTGGGGGCTCCAAAAAGTAAGTCAAAAGCAGTTTTGACGACAATCAACATTGCTTTTCTGTCAGTGGTCTCTTTGGTCATTGTCCTCCTGGTTATCACGATTTGGCTGACATCGAGTGTTGTGTTGAGACCGATCAACGATTTAGTCAAAGCCATTCAAAGTGTTCAATCGAATGAACACTTCCCTCAGATTCCGGTTCGGTCTCAAACTGAAATTGGTTTGCTCACGGACAGTTTCAACCAGATGAATCAGAGCGTTCAGCAAGCCAAAAACGAATTGAAGAAAAAAATTCTTGAATTGGAGAAAGCCAATCGCGAAATCGTCGAGACACAAAGCAAGCTTGTTCATTCATCAAAAATGATCAGTCTTGGGCACCTTGTGGCGGGAGTCGCGCACGAATTGAATAATCCGATTGGGTTCATTTATTCAAATATGACTCATCTCAACGATTATTCCAAAAAATTGATCGATTTGATCGAAACCGCTCAGAACAATCCCTCAATGTTGAGTCAAAAAATTCAAGAATACGATTTACAGTATATCAAATCAGATCTACCGAAACTTGTCTCGAGTTGCGAAGATGGTGCAAGACGAACCCGAGATATTGTCTTGGGATTGCGTAACTTTTCTCGACTGGATCGAACTCAAGTTCAAGAAATGGATGTCAACGAAGCGCTCAACAATACTTTGCAGTTGCTGGCGAGTGAGACGAAAAATCGCATTCAGGTTCATCGTGACTTCGAAAAAATACCTTTGATTCAATGTTACTCCAGTCAGATTAATCAAGTTTTGATGAACCTTCTTTCGAACGCCTGCCAAGCCATCGAAGGATCCGGGAATATTTGGATCAAGACCCAAGTTTTGCCTAGTAAGTCAGACTTTGTGCGCATTTCTATCCAAGACTCGGGACGAGGAATGACACCTGAAGTGATGGAAAAAATATTTGATCCCTTTTTCTCGACCAAAGCCGTTGGGCAGGGAACAGGTCTAGGACTGTCCATTAGCTATGGGATCATTCAAGCCCATCGAGGTGAGATTCAAGTCAAAAGTCAGCCCGGAATAGGAACTGAATTTATTCTCTTTTTGCCGATTCATTTTACGCTTTAGCAAAGCTTCAAAAAAGCCGAAATAGAACTCATGAAGAATCGTCGAGGACCGGCCTTCTTTTTTTTGGCGGCCCTTCTTTTTCTAGTTCTAGGCCTATGGTGGACATCGTCAGAGAATTCGATTTCAGTGAGGGGTCAGCGAAGTTTAGGTTCGGTCGAAGATCAAACTATTCGTGACCAACTCGTCAATCGACACCTTTTGATGACCAATAAAAAAATCGAACTCGAGCAAGAGAAAGCCCGCTTGGAGCTGATGACTCAAACTCCGGATATTGGTGAGGGTGTTATTGCCCGACCGGACCCTCGATTTCGCACTTCAGTTGATCAGTCGGTGGATCGAAACGAGCACAATTCTGTCCGAGACTTGCAAAGAACACCCGATCTCAATTTGGTTTCGCCAGATACGGTGATTCAATCAGAGCTTGCAGACCAGCAAAAACAAATTCAAGAACAAGTTGCCGCTCGAGAAGAGTATATTCGACAGTACAAAGCCAACGCCCGAGCGGCTGGGTATGAAATCGAGTTGGATGAAAATCTCAACATCAAAAGAATGCGACCGCTCGCCCCTGGGGCGCGAGGCTCTTCAGGCGAGGGGAGCTCGGCTCGTTGACACAGTTTTAAAAAATCCTCGATCGGCCAGACTGCAATAAGATTTAGAATCGAGAATGAGATGATCCACAAGCGGGATCTCGATGAGTCGACCCAATTTGATCAATCGGCGTGTCATCAAGAGATCTGCACGGGACGGCAAGCACGATCCCGTCGGATGGTTGTGACTCAAGACCCAGGAACTTGCTTTTGTTTCAACTAAGAAACGGAAAATTTCTCTGGGGTGAATTTGACAACAATCAACGGAGCCTCGAAAAATGAGGCCTATCGAAAGCTTGAGGAGTTCGGAATTGAGGGCAAGCACCCAGACTTCTTCTTGGTGGGGGTTGAAAACTGTTCGGAATTGTTCGGCCGCACGAAAACTCGTGTGAATACTCATTTTTGTCCTCCTGATTGAGAACCTTTGCAGACTGCAGTTAAATAGCCCTTCCGAAAACGGATCCATCCCAGTTTGCTGTCCTAGACTTGAACTGATCCGGTGAGCGTCAGATCTTGGCAATTCGAAATTCACTGACTAGAGTCAGACTTCAATCGAAAGGAAAGTAAAAATGAAAAAGGTTTTGTTGTTTGTTTTCATCGGAGCGGCTCTCGGTTTTCAAACAGGTTGCGGTCCTAAAGCGTTCGTCAAAGGGGAGTATCAAGATCCTCAGAAAGAAAATTTGATGGATGATCAATGGTCTGAAACCGACATGCAAAAAACAGTTCAAGCGATGGTGGCAAGTCTTGTTGCTCACCCGACGATTGCGAATGCTAAGAAGCCACCGGTTTTGATGGTCACTAAGCTTCAAAACAAAACCAGTGAAATCATCGACACTGAAAGCATTATGGATATGGTTCGCGTCGAATTGACCAACAGTGGAAAAGTAGCCTTCGTGGATAAACAAGCTCGTCAGGACATTGCCGATGAGTACAATTATCAAGACTCTGGCATGGTTGAAGATTCAAGCAAAAAAGGCCCCGGCGGACAAGTGGGTGCCGATTTTATTTTGAATGGGCGGATGGATTCAATCGTGAAGGAAGTGGGGAAGGACAAAACTGTTTACTACAAAATGACTTTCAATATGACCAACTTAAAAACGGGACTTGTCACTTGGACGAATCAAAAAGAAATGCGAAAAGCATTTAAGAAACGAACGATTGGTCTTTGATCGATGAGGATTTTCCTCGCAGTGGCCCTTTTTTTTTCATCCTGCGCGACTTATCAAGATAAAACTCGAGTCGCTCGCAGTTCTTTGAAATCAGGCCAAATTGAGCAAGCGATTGAAGCTCTCGAAGTCCAAGCGAATCAAGTTTCTCGTGATCAACTTTTGTATTTGATGGAGTTGGGTACAGCTTATCAGCTGGCAGGTCGTTACAAAGACTCGAATCTTGCGTTTTTGAAAGCTGAAAAGTTAACTGAAACTCAAGACTATCATTCCGCTTCCAACATCGCTTTGGCGACTTTGGGAAGCGAAGAAATGATTCAATACAAAGGAGAAAGCTATGAAAAGTTTCTTCTGAATGTATTGATGAGTCTGAACTACTTGGCGCTTGGTGAGATTGACAATGCTCTTGTTCAAGCTCGTCGGATCAATGAAAAAATTCAACAATTTCGGCAAACGGGAAGACCTGACTACGAACAAAATCCTTTGGCCCAGTACATGGCGGGTCTTCTCTGGGAAATCGATGGCAATCTGGACAATGCTTATATTTCTTATGAGCAGTCTTATCGACTCGATCCCACGAATGTGTTTTTGAAAGATGATTTGTTGAGGATAAGCCTGGCAACCAATCGATCTGAAGCTCTCAACAAGTGGAAAAAAGAATTCTCGACTCAATCTGTTCCTCAAGTTGATCGAAAGGGCAGTGAGTTGATTGTTGTTGTTTTGCAGGGCTGGGGTCCTGAGCGAGGCTTTGCTCGGGGAGACTATCGTTTTCCAAAGCTGACTCCGGTCTCTTCTGAAACTGCGGCTGTCCGCATGTCTCTTCCGGAGGTGAAGGGCGCTGATGGGTTGGACAGTCAGCTTCTGTATGATGTTGAGCATGTCGCCATCCGAACTTTAGAGCTCGATTATGGTTGGATGGCACTCCGAAAAATTGGCCGATTTGCTGCAAAAGAAGTGATTGCAGATCAAATTCGTCAGAAAGATCAGCTTTTAGGACTGCTGGCTTCTGTGGCTATGCATGCTTCGGATCGTGGAGACTTGAGACATTGGTCGACACTTCCCCAAACCCTCCAACTTATCCGAAAACCTCTCAAGCCAGGAAGTTATCAAGTTGAGCTCAAAGGTCTTGGGCGTGATCGCAGCCCCACGGGTGAAACCAAAACTTTCGAAAGAGTTGTCCTGAGCCCCGGTCAGAAAAAAGTCTTATTCTGGCGACCCATCAAATAAAAAAACCCGATTCATTTGAATCGGGTTTTTCAAAGATCCCAAAAATTTCTGACGGTTTAGTTTGAAAAACCGTTGTTGTTTGGGTTTGGCAAAGTCGGAGTGTTGTCATCTTGAAGACCAGGCAAAATAGTTGCTTTTTCTGCAGCTACTTTAGCTGTTGAGTCAACCGAAGCTCGAGTTGCTGCGTGAGCGACTCGTTGCTCCAGATTTTCTTTCAAGCTGTCTTGAGAAGCTCGCTCAGCTTGGAGAGCTTGAGCTTGAGCTTGTTTCTGCATGTAATCAGCAGGAAATGCTCCCAGTTTTGCCAAGTAGTTTGAAATGCTTCCGTTTCCATTTTGAATAATTTCTCGAAGAGTGAAGAGAGGAGCGTACTGAGAAGCTTTCTTTTCAGCTTCAAAAATAATTTGTGTCAGGGTTGCAGCAGTGATGTCGTTTTTAGACTTGTTGTCGATAACCATCACTTCTTCATTTGTTCGAATCATTTTTGCGATATCATCGAGAGTGACATAACAGCTTTGCTGAGTGTCGTAGAGCTTTCGATTTTGGTATCTTTTGATAATTTTCACTTTTCCATTGGCTGGCTTTGCCAAGGTGTCGATCTGGTTCATCAATTTGGCCTCCCCCTAGTACAAGTACCAGGAACTCTTAGGTTTTAACGTCCCCGGGAAAGTATTCGGACCGCCACAGCTTGTCAAGCTTCCATTCGACAGGTTTTTTGGAGGGAATTAATTTTGTGTTTACTTGTCCGTGCCATCGTCTTGGAGACCCTACAGACTCGCTTGGCGGTTAACGGAGGAGGTCTTAAATTTATAAAAAAATCAGTAATAACAAGTATTTAAAATAATGCAATTTCATATCAACCTCATTGAGCTGGAACCCGACCAAACTTCTTAACGCGGCTCGATGCACACCTCTCGGAAGCTCCTCTCTTGATGAAGTCTAGTTCTGAGACTCAGGGCTGTTTTTAGGTCAAGCTCGCCGCCCTTCTGGCCGAAGAGATCACAGAGGGAGGGCGTCATGAAGACCCACTTTCAGTTTCAGGTACTTGCCCAGGTGTTTTTTTTAGCAGGAATGTTTTCGTGCGCACACCAGCCCTCCACCCCGAACGGTCTCAACAGCCAGTTTTATGACTCAGCTTTGAATGACAAAAATCGGGCTCCTGCGTCGCTCCAGCCACCCCCAAAATCTGCTGATTTTAGTCAAACATTAGACCCCGTTGCGATGAGGGCTCAGGGGGATTTTTACTTTGCGATGGGTGAAGCGTATTCTTATGAGGGATTTCATTCGAAAGCTTTAGAGTCTTTTCGCTCCGTTTTGATCTACGACCCTCAGTCGACACAAGTTCGACTGAGACTCGCAACAGAATATGTGAAAATGGGCTCTATCGGAGAAGCGATTCGAATCGTGCAGGAAGCTTTGCAAATCGATGGTCAAAAATCGGAGAGTCATCTTTTGATGGGCGGCTTGCTATCGAGTCTCAAGAGCTACGACAAAGCGATTTTATCCTACAAAAAAGCTCTCGAGCTCAATCCCAAAAGCACCGATGCGTTGATGTATTTAGGCGCCGTTTACTCGGAGAAAAAAGATCACGAACGAGCTTTGCAAGCTTTCGAGGCTTTGGCCAAAGTCGAAGACTACGCGAACCCACACTTGGCTTATTACTACATCGGACGAATTCGAGAGGATCAGGGTTCTCCCCGGTATTTAAGTGCTGCCGAGAGTGCCTATCAGAAGTCGCTTCAATTGAAACCGAGTTATCTCGAATCGGTTCTTTCGTTGTCGGGTTTGTATGTTCGCCAAAAAAGGACGAAGCAAGCCATTGAAGTCTTGAGAAACTTTCAGAGAAATCACGGGCCTCACACGAAAGTTGCCGATGTTTTGGCATCACTTTATTTGCAATCAGATCAATATGATTTAGCCCTTGAGCAATTTGCTATTTTGGAAGCAGACCCCGAAGAAGCTTTGAACGTCAAAATGAAGATGGCTTTGATCTATATTGATCAAAAAAAGTATTCAGAAGCCTCAGCGCAACTTCAAGGACTCCTGCGTATGGCTCCTGAGTCGGACAAAGTCAGGTTTTATTTGGCTGCTGTCCATCAGGAATTGAAGCAAAATGAGCAAGCGATTGAACATTTTCGAGAAATTCCTCAATCCTCTTCGTATTACCAAGATTCAATCGTTCAATCGGCCTACTTGCTCAAAGAAATGGGCCGGCTCAAGCAGGCGCGGGAAATGGTTCTCGAAGCTTTGAAAGCCAAAGAGAGCGTTCCTGCTTTTTATGCTGTCTATGCCTCCTTGGTTGAGGCTCCTTCTGAAATTGCTGAAGCCGCCATCAAATTAGAAAAAGCTGTTGAGCAGTTTCCCGACAACAATCAAATTCGTTTTTTTTGGGGAACCTTGCTCGATCGCAATGGACAAAAAGAACGGTCGCTGGAACAAATGAGATTGGTTGTAGAAAAAGATCCCAGCCATGTCCAAGGACTGAATTACATTGCGTTCACAATGGCAGAAATGGGTCAGGATCTGGCCACCGCTGAAAAATATGGCAAGCGAGCTCTGATGCTTGATCCCCAGGACAGCTTTATTTTGGACACTTTCGGATGGATCCTTTTCAAACAAGGAAAAGTTCGTGAGGCGATTCCCTACTTAGAAAAAGCCCATCGCGGTCAGCCCAACGAACCCGCCATCGCTGAACATTTGGGGGATGCTTATTCAAAATCTCAACTTTTGGACAAAGCCCGTCGTCTTTATGAAAAAGCTCTTCAGTTTTCACAGGACGATCTGAAAAACAAAGAACTCCAAAGCAAAATTGTTTCTATTCAAAATCAAGAGACTGTTGGTTTTCGGCAGCCGGCCTCAGCCGCAGGCCCCTAAGCAGGCCCAGTTCGTTTTTCTATTTTGTCGGCCAAGCTTTCAAAAGAAGGCTGGTGTTGTCCAGCAGATCAAAGCCGTCTTTTTTTGTTGCCGGGATCTCACCATTCACTTCGATGATTTGGTTCTGCGAAGAAACTTTTGAATGGATTTTAAGCTCATAACCAATTTGTTTAAGCTGCAGGTTGTGTGACACTTCAAATAAGTTTTGACCGACTTGAGTTTCCAAGGAAGACGCTTTCCAAAGTGCAACTCCAGAACGGGTTGTGACCGCCGACATGTTCACAGTTGATTCGACTTGGAGTTGCCCCTCCAGATCTCGAAAAATTTTAGCACCCGAAAAATTCCATTGTTTGATCCCAAAAGTGGAAACCAGTTCTGAATTTGGTGTTAGGTTGATTTGCCCGGTCCATCGGACCTGACCTACTTTGGGTGAGTTCGGAAAGTATGAAAACCAAAATGAAACAGGACAGTTGGGGTCTTGCATGCGGTAATTCTGAGCTTTGTCAGTTTCTCGAGGAACCGACGCGAGGTTTTCAAAAAAAAGCTTCATCCTGGCCGATGAATAGCTCGTGCATTTGTTTAGGTTTGTCAAAAAAACATCCGCTCCTGGAGAAGTTGTCGAATTGAGCCCCACCCACTTCTCGAGTCCTTTGGGCGCTGAAGAAAAGCTTTCAATTCGTGCCAAAGCATCTTGAAACCCCCCATCAATTTTGCTGAGACGAGAGGGGGCCGGTCGAGTCGTCGTCGGAGTGTTTTCCCGAGGCCCTCGGTTACACGAAATCAAAGCGATGCAAAGAGTGAAAAAAATAAAACTTTTGAAGCTCAAAAAACAACTCTCCTGATAAAGGGAAACTCTAACTGATTTGGTTTTAGCAAAGCAAAATAAATCATTGCCCTCGCTATTTTGTCCGACAACAATAAAAAAATGAGAATTTTGATGAAAAGTTTGACAGCTATTTTTGTTTTTGCAGCCACTCTTGGCCTGAGTTCGTGCCAATCAGTCCCGGTGTCCCCTGAAAAATCAACGACGCCGGTTCAGGCCGTCTCGACGACCGCGAGGGTGCTTGTTCAAGATCGAATTCAAAATAAAAATGTGACTTTGAGTTCAGAAAGTTTGGCGATCGGAGCAGATCGTTTGCGAATGGATTTGACCGCAGGCTTCGGAATTCCAGTGGGTCGAATGACGATGGCCCGCGATCAAATGGAGCTTTTGGCTTATGAGCAAAAAAAAGCATTTTACGGCCGTCCTGGAGCCGGGAGCCTTCGGAAGCTGGCCGCGATTGAAATTGATCCTCGGGATTTGATCGTTGTTCTTCAGGGGGGGGTTCCTTCAGCTTGGGATTGTCGAACATCACCGCAAGAGCAAAATTGCGAGGATCCCAAGAAAAAGCTCAAATTTAACCGAATTCTAAAATCTTCTTGGCCTGAGTCGAAGTGGGTTTTGGAGGGAAAGACCTTTTCACTGACTTTTTTGCCGACAAGTGTCTCGACAAACGTCCAGTGGAGCCCGGATTCTTTTGTTTTCAGAGCACCACCTCACTTTGTAAAAGAAAATCTCATTTCGAATTGACCTAAAGTCTGTGGGCCCTGTCATAATGAGAGAGGACTGTGGTTCCAGATCGAGGAGGTCTTCTATGTCGTCGATTGGTCTTTCTTCATTGATCAAAAATTGGCAAAGTCAGCAAGGTGCTTTTCACGGGCATTGGTCAGGGACTTTTCAAGACTACCTTGACCTCGTCAAAAAAGATCCAAAAGTCACCCGGAACGCTTTTCAAAGAATGTATGACATGGTTGTCGAAGCGGGAACCGAAGAGTACGTCGATTTCAAAAAACCCGTCATTCGCTATAAATTTTTTGATGATCTCAAGAACAATGGGAAAGATGCTGTTTTTGGCCTCGATGTTCCGATTATGAAATTGGTGAACGTGCTCAAAGCAGCCTCGTTAGGTTACGGAACAGAGAAGCGAGTGATTTTACTCCACGGCCCTGTCGGATCAGCGAAATCAACAATCTGCCGTATGCTCAAAAAAGGTCTCGAAGCTTATTCGAAATCTGATTCTGGAGCCCTGTACACTTTTGAGTGGATCGATGAAAAAGGAGAACTGGGCGATCTCTTTGGGAAAACTGCCAAAGTTTTTCCAAGTCCCATGCATGAAGAGCCCTTGCTTTTGATTCCCGAAGAGCTCCGCTCGGCTTTGTTTGACGAATTGAATCGAGGGCAAGAAGGCAGCTACCGAGTTCAGGTCGAAGGGGAGCTGTCTCCGCCCAGCCGATTTTTGTTCAAAGCTTTGATGGAAAAATACAACGGAGATTTGAGTCGCGTTCTAAGTCATGTTCGCGTGAAGAGAATGATTTTGTCAGAAGCCGACCGCGTGGGTATTGGCACTTTTCAGCCCAAAGATGAAAAAAATCAAGATTCCACAGAGCTCACCGGAGACATCAATTATCGGAAAATTGCTGAATATGGCTCAGACTCCGACCCTCGAGCTTTTAATTTCGATGGAGAATTCAATGTTGCCAATCGAGGGATGATTGAGTTTGTCGAAGTTCTCAAGCTTGATGTCGCATTTCTGTACGACCTCCTGGGAGCTTCTCAAGAGCATCGAGTGAAACCTAAGAAGTTTGCGCAAACTTATATTGATGAAGTTATTATTGGACATACCAATGAACCTGAGTATCGCCGCTTGCAGGACAACGAGTTCATGGAAGCCTTGCGGGATCGAACCGTCAAGATCGATATTCCCTATATTACCAAATGGAAAGATGAAATTAATATTTACAAAAAAGATTTCAATTCCAAAAAAATTAGGGGAATTTCAATCGCTCCTCACACGATTGAGATGGCGGCGATGTGGGCTATTTTGACTCGCTTAGAAAAGCCGAAAAAAGCCAACTTAACTCGACTGCAAAAGCTTAAACTTTACAATGGAAAAACTCTTCCCAACTACACGGAGGACAATGTTCGAGAGCTTCGAAAAGAAACCCAGCGCGAAGCTTTGTCGGGAATCTCTCCTCGCTACATCCAAGACAAACTCTCCAATGCCATTGTCAATGCTCAACAAAGCAATCGTGGGTCTGTAAATCCATTTATGGTTTTAAATGAACTGGGATCCGGACTTAAAAATCACTCTTTGCTTTCAGACGAAGAAATGCGCACTGACTTCAATGAACTTTTGGGTGTGGTCCGTCAGGAGTACGAGGAAATTATCAAAGGTGAAGTGCAAAGAGCCATCAGCGCAGATGAAAGCGCTTTGGCCCGACTTTGCGGCAACTACATCGACAATTTGAAAGCCTACACGCAGCGTGAAAAAGTACGCAATCCGTTCAATGGAATGGATGAAGAGCCTGATGAGCGATTGATGAGATCGATTGAAGAAAAAATTGAAATTCCTGAATCGCGTAAAGACGATTTCCGCCGAGAAATTATGAATTATATTGGTGCTTTGTCTTTGGATGGAAAAAAGTTTAACTACAAAATGAACGAGCGGCTCAACAAAGCTTTAGAGCTCAAGCTGTTTGAAGATCAAAAAGACACAATCAAGCTCACATCGCTCGTGAGTTCCGTCGTGGACAAAGATACTCAAGAAAAAATTGATATCGTCAAAACACGCTTGATCAAGGATTTCGGATATGACGAAATTTCTGCGATTGATGTTCTCCATTATGTGGCCAGCATTTATGCTCGCGGGGATATTAAAAACAAAGCGTAACTTTTGGAACCGAAAGGGTTTCTATGTCGATCAAGGAAGATCACAACCGGTTTCGAGACATTATCAAAGGCAAAATCAAACGTGATTTGAAGAAGTATGTTTCTCAAGGCGAAATGGTCGGACGCCGGGAAAAAGATCTTGTGAAAATTCCTGTCCCTTCCATTGATATTCCAACTTTTCGTTACGGGGCCAAACAAAAAGGGGGAGTGGGTCAGGGGCAAGGGCAACCCGGAGAACAGGTTGGCGAGCCGGGAGAAGGACAAGGTCAAGCGGGTGATCAAGCTGGTCAGCATATGCTGGAAGCTGAGCTGTCGGTGGATGAGCTGGCTGAGATTTTAGGAGAAGCTCTCGCTCTTCCGCGAATTCTTCCAAAAGGATCAAAAAATATTGAATCGACAAAAAATCGCTACTCCGGCTTGTCCCCGGTGGGTCCCGAAGGGTTGAGGCATTTTAAAACAGTCTACAAAAGAGCTTTGATGAGAACTTTGACCACGGGTCATTATTCTCCCGAGGACCCGAATATTATCCCCATTCGTCGTGACTTTCGCTACCGGAGCTTCAAGACAATTACAAAACCCCAAACAAAAGCTGTCGTCATTTATATGATGGATGTTTCGGGATCAATGGGCGATGAACAAAAAGAAATTGTGCGTTTGGAAAGTTTTTGGATCAATGCGTGGCTTCGGAAACACTATCGAGGCTTAGAAACTCGATTTATTATTCACGATGCAGCAGCCAAAGAAGTTGATGAAAACACATTTTTTAGGACGAGTGAAAGCGGCGGGACTTTGATCAGCGCAGCCTACAAGCTGTGCCAAGAACTGATCGAAGCGGACTACAATCCTGCGGAATGGAATATCTATCCGATCCATTTTTCTGATGGTGATAACTGGAGTGGAGAAGACACTCGACTTTGTCTTGAGCTTTTAAAAACCTATTTTCTTCCGCGGGTGAATGCTTTTTGTTACGGTCAAGTCGACAGTAAATATGGGAGCGGACAATTTTTGAAAGATCTGCAAAAAGAGTTTTCCGGCGACGATCGACTTTTGACCAGCCAAATCGAGAGTCGGGATAAAATTTTGAATTCGATCAAAGATTTTCTCGGAAAAGGAAAATAGCTGTGGCCAACCTCACGCGAGAGCTCGAAGCCGAGCGAAAAAAAATTTGCAAAGTGGCCCAAGATTACGGCCTTGATTTCTTCGAAACAATTTTTGAAATTGTCCCTTACGAACAGATCAATCAATTTGCGGCCTATGGTGGATTTCCCGTTCGCTATCCTCATTGGAAGTTTGGGATGGAGTACGATCATCTTTCGAAATCCTATGAATACGGACTTTCCAAAATCTACGAAATGGTGATTAACACCGATCCTTGTTACGCTTATTTAATGGAGGGAAACCTCCACATGGACCAAAAACTTGTCATGGCTCATGTGTACGGTCATTGTGACTTTTTCAAAAACAATGTTTGGTTTTCAAAAACCAACCGTAAAATGATGGATGCGATGGCCAATCATGCCACTCGTATTCGTCGTTACGTCGATCGGCACGGGCAAGAAGTTGTCGAAAAATTTATTGATTGCTGTTTGTCCCTGGAAAACCTCATTGATCGGCATTCGGTGTATGCCCCGGCCGCCAAAGGCCTCAGCAGAAACCCGCCGGCTGCGGCCTCAAGCAATTTGCTCAAATACGATCGAGAGTACATGCGTGATTACATCAATCCTCCTGAGTTTGTTCGAGCGCAAAAGTTGAAAACCCTTGAAGAGTCGCAAAGAGCAGTCCGCTATCCTGAGGAGCCGACTCGAGATGTGCTTCGTTTTTTGATGGAAGCGGCTCCTCTTGAAGACTGGCAACAGGATGTTCTCTCTATTATTCGCGACGAGTCCTACTACTTTGCTCCGCAGGGGATGACAAAAACCATGAACGAGGGCTGGGCGAGTTATTGGCACTCCAAAATTATGACTCAAAAAATTTTAACGGACTCTGAGATTATCGATTTTGCCGACCACCATTCAGGGACTGTTGCCATGCACCCCAATGGCTATAATCCCTATAAAGTTGGAATTGAACTCATGCGGGACATTGAAGACCGCTGGAACAAAGGTCGTTTTGGTCGTGATTGGGAGCTTTGTGATGATATTCGAGAACGAAAAAATTGGGATAAAAAACTAGGAATTGGTCGAGAAAAAATTTTTGAAGTTCGGAAAATATACAATGATGTGACTTTTATCGATGAATTTTTGACCGAAGATTTTTGCATTCGGCACAAACTCTTTGTTTATAAATACAACAAAAGAACTCAACAATTTGAAATCGACACTCGGGATTTCAAAGCGATCAAAGCACAGCTTCTATTTCAGATGACCAATTTTGGACAGCCGATCATTCGAGTTGAGGATGCCAATTTTGAAAATCGAGGAGAGCTTTTGATGAGCCACCTCTGGGAAGGTCTTGATTTGCAGCCGGATTTTATGAATGAAACTCTGAAGAGTGTGCACGCCATTTGGGCTCGTCCGGTCAACTTAACCACCGTGATGGACGGCGAAGCCTATCTTTATCGCTATGACGGACAAGAGTTAAAGTCCATTTCAATTGGTGGTCCTCAGCCGCTTCCGACCTCCGAACAAGGAACGAAAACATGAGCTCCAATCACCGGCTGGTTTACTCGACGGATCCCAAAGATCAAGCGAAACTCCAACCGAAAAAAGTGGAACCTGTTGTGGTCAATCTCAACCAAGTGACCGTGATTTTTCGGATAGAAAAAAATGGGCGAGGGGGAAAGACCGTCACTGTTCTCGCCGGCTGGCCACGACACGAAACATTTTTGAAAGAGTTGTCGAAAGAGATGAAAGCCAAGTGTGGAGTGGGTGGGACCTACAGGATAGAGTCCGACGGCGGAGTGATCGAGATACAAGGTGATCAAAGAGAAAAGCTCAAAGCCCTGCTTCAAGCCAAGCAAATTAAATACAAAGGTATGTGAAGTTGTGATGCAAAAAATGATATTTAAAACGCAGAATCAGAAGTGGAAAAGTCGTTTTTTGGGGATCCTCTGTGTCTTCGCTCCAGGTCTTCTTGCTGCGGAAAGCCCCGCTCCCGATAAAAAATCCACGGTCAAAGAAATCAAAGAGCAGTGCTTGGCCGCTGGAAAGCAGGGCCCCGACCTGGTTCAGTGTATCAAAGAAAAAATGAAATAATTCAGAGCTTTAGCTGTGCTATCGAGGTTTCTTCTCCAATCGCAAAGTGTTCGGTTCTGTTCGCTGTTTGAACATCAAGCTTGTCAAGGCTGATATTGTTTGGTTAAAAGCGACTGCTTCAACAAAACAAATCGAACCGAAAGGATACAAATGAAATCGTCACTGATGATTTTCGCGTCTTTAGTTCTGGCTGCCAGTCAGGTTTCTGCTCAGGCGAACACCACAAAAAAAGCAACAATCAAAAAGGCACCAGCGTCTGTTGCAGCTCCTGCTGTTCAGCCTGTGGCTGCGGCGAACGTGAGCCAAGCCGCTCAACCCGAGTCTCGCTTGAATCGATGGGTTGCGAACCGAGTTTCTGCGGGAGTTATTTTTTCAACAGCCTCTGAAATTTCCGGAGTCAGCATCAATGATGGCTTTGAATCAACAAGCGGAAATTTATCAACTTCTCCGGCGGTGGGTGCTCAAGCCCAATACAACTTTCCTGCTGATCGAATTTTCGATTTGACGGCTGGGCTTCAAATTTACTCGGACCGAAGCATCGATAGCTTCAGCAAAGGCCTTGCTTTCAAAAGCCGTCCTGGATTTCAGCCCTATGTGATGACAGCTGGTTTGGAGTTCAAAACCCCAACTCCTGTTTACATCCCTGTGGCAGCAAATTGGACAATCGCAAACAACACCAACTCTGGTGATTTGAAGAATTTTGGAATGAGTCCTCGTTTGGGATTGCAAGTCGGAGCTGGTGCCAAGTTCAATCGCAACGGCGCAATTGAGTTGATGTACCAATCTTTGAGTTACGCAGTGACTGCCGATTCTTCCGAAGGTCGAATCGATAGCACTGTCAATTTCTCGGGCTTTACATTGTCTGGAAAATACGTTTTCTAGTTTCCATCTAGAAGATTCGATGGGAAGCTCGAATTTGAGAGCTTCCCTGTCTTAAGATTTAGCTCTTCTTTCCCTTCGAAGCCTGTACCGCCAATTTTTTCATTTGTTCAAATTCATTGGTTGTTGTGATGACTCCAGATCTCACTGGAGTTTCGTTGGCCATCTGGTTCATTTGATCCACTCGCTTCTGCGACGGTGGGTGAGTGCTGATGGCATCCTGAAAACCTTGGAGAATTTGGGGGCTCGTTGATTTTGATTTTCGCTCCATTTCAAGGAGTCGCGAGTAGAAAGCTCCAACTTGCTGAGGGTGGTAACCGGCCTGGACTGAAGTTTTGAATCCAACGCGATCAGCTTCCATTTCATCTTCTTGAGAATTTTGCATGAAAGCGTATTTTTGAATTAAGAGTCCACCCCCTGCTCCAGCAGCAGCTCCGAGAGAAGCGGCTTGTTCGAGACATTTTTTATCGTCTGGAGAGCAAGTCAAGCGACCGACTCCAAGCCCAATGAGCCCTCCCAGCAGTCCGCCACCAAGAGCATATTTCCAAGAGGAACTTTGTTGCTGACGAGCAAACTCCATTCTTTCCGCGGTATGGCGGGCTTTGATATGCCCCACTTCATGACCGATCACTCCCGCCAGTTCGGCTTCAGATCCCGCCATCGCAATCAAAGGTGTGGTCACAAAAACGGTTCCAGCTGGCAAAGCAAAAGCATTGATTTGGGGGACATCAACAACAGTGAAATTATAAAAATAAGGCTGACCTTGGAGTTGATTGGCACTTACAATTTTCCGTCCTAAACTAGACACATAATTTTGCAACTCAGGCACGGCCAGCGGAGGATAGTCTTTTCGCATTTGTGGCAACACTTCTTGAGTCATCTTTTGCTCGTCAGCAGGAGTGAGTGCTGTGCTTTGTCCTGTGTTGTCTCCTTCGCGAAATCGGGTTTTTTCAGGACTTGCACAAGCCGCCAAAAGAAATCCAACCGACCCCAGAAAGTGTCGACGTCCCAACTCGGTTGATGTCCATTTCTTAAGGATCTGTTCGAGTTCGGAAAGAGATGGCTCGGGGGCTTTGGTTTTTTTTCATAAAGGCACTCCTATTTTTTGGAAGCTCTTTTGATTTTAAAAAAAGTTTTTAAGAGAGTGGCACATTCGTTTTCACAAACCCCACTCTCAATTTCAAAAGAATGATTCAACCGCATTTGATTTTGAAACAAACTAAAATTCTGCAAAGCTCCGGCTCTGGGGTCAAATGCTCCAAAAACAACTCTCGAAATTCGAGCTTGAACCAGAGCCCCGAGGCACATCAGGCAAGGCTCCAAAGTGACATACAAAGTGGCATTCACCAACCTCCAGTTCTGGATCCTTTGGCTGGCCCGATGAAGGGCGATCACTTCGGCATGGGCGATTGGTGACTGAAGGGACTCTTTGGCATTTGAACTATCGGCCAACAAAACATTGCTTGGGCCTACCACGGCTGCACCCACGGGGACTTCGCCTGACTCTTGTGCTTTTCGCGCCAAGGAAAGGCAGTGCCTCATCCAGGCTGAGTCATGACGCTTATCGTTAAATAGAGTCGAATTCACTCTATTTGACCTAGTTCGAATTCGTGAGGTTGTCATTCGAGAATACGACGTGCTAACTCTACGACCTTGTGCCCGGCTTGAAGGGTGGGTGATTGTATGGCACTGGTTCGAATTAAAGATGGAGAAAGTTTCGAAGGAGCTTTTCGTCGTTTCAAAAAGTCTTGTGAAAAAGCAGGGATTCTTTCGGAAGTTAAAAAACGTGAGTCTTTTGAAAAAGACAGCGTTCGTTTGAAGAAAAAGTCTATTGCCGCTCGAAAAAGAGCAGTAAAAAAACAAAAAAGATCTTGGGGCGAATAGCTTTCTCGATTTTTCTGAGATCAAGGGAGAGGCCTTCATGCCCCTCCCTTTTTTTTAAAACATGAGGAGTGATCATGGAAATACGTGAAAAACTCACAAGCGACATGAAGAGTGCAATGCGCGAAAAAGATCAACTTCGTTTGGACGCCATTCGCTTTGTTCAAGCAGCGATCAAGAATCGTGAAATTGAAATGCGACCCGATCCCATCACAGCCGATGAAGTTTTGTCCGTTTTAAAAAAAATGGTCAAACAGCGGAGAGAGTCCATTGAACAGTACCAAAATGCAAACCGCCAAGATTTGGCGGATAAGGAAATCGCGGAACTCAAGATTTTAGAAACTTATTTGCCCGCTCAAATGGGGAGGGAGCAAATTGAAGCTCTTGTGGCGCAAGCGATGACCGAACTCAAAGCGACCTCCATCAAAGACATGGGTCCCGTCATGAAATGGGTCCTGGCCAAGACGGGTGGAGCCGCCGATAACAAGGTTGTCAGCGAGATCATTAAAAACAAACTCCAAAGTTGAAGCTTATGCGTTGGAGTGAAGAGTTCATCCAGCGAGTGCTGGAGGCGAACAATCTGTTTGAGATTGTCTCGCCTTACACTCAGCTCAAGCCCGCTTCAGGAGGCTGGATGGGGCGTTGCCCCTTTCCCGACCATCCTGAAAAAACTCCTTCATTTTCTCTTTCAGAAACCAAGCAAGTCTACAATTGCTTCGGTTGTGGGAAACGTGGAAATATTATTACTTTTTTGCGCGACTACCGAGGTCTGAGTTATCGCGAGGCTATTGAATTCCTCGCAGATCGAGCGGGAATTCCACTTCCTCTCGAAACTCAAAGCCAAGAAACCAGTGAAATTTCTCGACGAATCAAAGACAAGAAAGAAATTTTTCACTTGAATCGTTTGGCTCTCGAGTACTTCAAAACTCAGCTCAAAGCTCATTCGCAAGCGGGTCCTGCTCGGGAATACCTTCAGCGCCGAGGCCTCACTCCGGAAACTTTAGAAAAATTTCAAGTGGGGTATGCTCCTCCGGAGGGTCTCGTCGCTTTTTTAAAAAGTAAGAAGGCTTCTCTTGATCTTGCTGTTCAAGCTCAATTGATTCGAGTCCGCAAAGAAGGTGTGGGACATTACGACCTTTTCAGAGATCGCATCCAGTTCCCAATCATCAATCCTACGGGGGATGTGGTTGGGTTTGGTGGTCGAATTGTTTCGAGTGGTGAACCCAAATACCTCAACAGCCCCCGAGACTCCGGTTTTTACCAAAGGCAAAGTTCTCTATGGTCTGGATCAGACGGCTCGATACATTCGCTCTGAAGATTCTGCTATTTTGGTTGAAGGCTATATGGATTTGGTGGCTCTGTTCCAAAATGGAATTTTTCCAGTCGTGGCTGCTTTGGGGACTGCATTTACTTCCGATCATGCCAAGTTGCTACTCCGAATGACCAAATCAGTTGTGGCACTTTTTGACGGAGATTCAGCGGGTCGAGCCGCGGCTGAAAAAGCCCTTCCTCTTTTATTGGGCGCGGGCTTGCACCCTCGAGGTTTGATTTTGCCTGACGGGCTGGATCCCGACGACTTTGTCCAAAAAAAGGGGCCAGATCGTTTGCGGAAAATGCTGGAGGAAGCGCCGGACCTTTTTGAGGTTGTCTCCGATCAATGGTTTCTCGACTATCGTGGAACTTCTTCGGAAAAAGTCGCCTTGTGTGATCGCTACCAACCGCTTTTTCAGGTTATTCCCCGATCTTCGACTGCGAGACTTGTACATGCGAGCCCTGGCTCGACGCCTTCAGGTTGATAAAGTTTGGCTGGAGCAAGCTTTGAAAACGACGGAGAGAGTCGAAGCGCCTCAGGTTGCAGCCCCGCAAAACCCCAGCTTTCGACACCTGCTTCGGGGCAAGAGCAAGACTCCAATCAAGTTTATAAACTCAAAAATGCTCCTTTAACTGAGCGTACTGTATTCAAATTGATGCTCAAAAATCGTGCCTGTTGGGAGGCGGGAGCCGAAGCTCAGGTCGAAGAGCTTTTCTCGAGTGAGGATTTAAAAAATGTTTACAAAATGGCTCAAGAACTCACTCGACAGTCAACTGAAAAGTTTGTTAAGTTGATCGGTCTGCTCACCCCTTTTGTGGACAATGTGTCTTATTTGAGTGATTTCGCTGCAAGCGAAGTGGAGCTCACTGAGGACCAGCTGCAAGAGAGCGAGCAAATTGATTTGCAAGTCTTTCGGGACGGACTTCGTAAACTGCGCGAGTCTGTTCTTAAAGAACGAGTGGATCAGATCCAAAAACAGCTGAAAGTGCAACCTTCAGCGGAGTTGATGGAAGAGTTGATGAAAGTTCAACGCGAACGGATTTCACTAAAGTAGACAAATCGAATTCTTCGATTTGGAAAGGGCTTAGGCTTTCATGAGTAGTTCATCTTCAAAAGAAGCAGTCCGGGTTTTGTCACTTCCAGAACAAGAGGCTGTTGTTCAAGAAGAGATCCAGAAAATCACAAAACTTTTCAAAGATCGTGGAACCCTCACGATCGAAGAAATCAACGATCTGCTACCTCCCGAAATTATTTCTTCTGCGGCCCTTGACATGTTTATGCATGGAATTGAGGGGCAGGGAGTCGTCATTCAAGACCTCTCGGAACTCAAAGGAGAAGATGAGAAAGAATCTTTCCTTGCAGATCCCGATAAAGAAAGCGAAGAAGCCGACGAAGATGAAGCCGCTGAGGCTGAAGACCCCAAAGGGGGAGATCCCGTTCGCTTGTATTTGCGAAAAATGGGTTCTGTCTCTCTCCTGACTCGTGAAGGTGAAGTTGAGATTGCCCGAAGAATCGAAAAAGGCGAACGAGAGATTGTTCGAGCGATTTTGATGTCCCCGATTGGAACAACTGAAATTATCAACCTCGGTCGACGCTTAGATGAAGGTCGCATCAAAGTGAAGTCCATTTTTCGAGGACTTGAGGACGAAGAAACTCAATATGACGAAAAAGAGTATGTTGAAAAAATCCATCAGCTGATCAGTATCATTCACAAATATCAAAAAGATGCGGCACCTTATTTTGCCATTTTGCGACGAGATGAAACCAACACCCCGGCTCGAGAAAAAGCGATGAAAGAGTTTGTTGTTGTGAACGAAGCTCTGATGGCGAATTTTGAAAGCATCAATTTCAATCGAAAAACGATCAATCGAATCGTGATCAAATTTCGAAATTTGGTGAATCGCTTAGGAACCATCAAGCGACGAGTGAAAGAAGGAATTGAGAGAACTTACAGCAAAGATGTCTCTTCTTTGATGGAAAAACTCAAAGTCCTTGAGACCAATGAAAAAGAACTTCAGAAAATGACCAAAGACACGGGTCTGAGCTTTGCCAAATTTCGTGCTTATGCCATTCAAGCTCAGGATTCTCAGGATCGACTCACGAGACTGCTCGGAGAGACCGAGATGAACTATCGTTGGATCGCTGACACTTACACTTTGATTTGGAAAGGTGAAAAAGAAGCCGATGCAGCCAAATCTGAGTTGGTCGAAGCAAACTTGCGATTGGTCGTTTCGATTGCCAAAAAATACACCAACCGTGGTTTGCAGTTTTTAGATTTGATTCAAGAGGGAAATATTGGGTTGATGAAGGCCGTTGATAAGTTTGAGTATCGACGAGGGTATAAGTTTTCAACTTATGCCACTTGGTGGATCAGACAGGCCATCACTCGAGCCATTGCGGACCAAGCTCGTACCATTCGAATTCCAGTTCACATGATTGAGACCATCAACAAGTTGGTGCGAACGTCTCGTTATTTGATTCAAGAGTTGGGTCGAGAGCCTATTCCTGAGGAAATTGCGCAGCGAATGGACATGCCCGTCGATAAAGTGCGAAAGGTTTTGAAAATTGCGAAAGAGCCAATTTCTTTGGAAACTCCTGTGGGTGAAGAAGAAGATTCTCACTTGGGAGATTTTATTGAAGACAAAAAAGTGATCAATCCGGCTGAGGCCATTTGTGAATTTGAATTTGGCCGAGCAAACTCGGCGTGTGCTTTCAACTTTGACTCCTCGAGAAGAAAAAGTTTTGCGAATGCGATTTGGGATTGGTGAAGAGTCCGACCACACGCTTGAAGAAGTTGGACAGGATTTCAACGTGACTCGAGAGCGGATTCGACAAATCGAAGCCAAAGCTTTGCGTAAGCTTCGACACCCTTCGCGCTCGAACAAATTGAAATCGTTTGTTGATACGTAAATAAGGTCAAGCTTGCACCGGTGGGGGGCTAGCTTAGTTGGTTAAAGCAGCCGGCTCATAACCGGCGGATCGGGGGTTCGAGTCCCTCGCCCCCTACCAAAACCACAAACCCGCTTCCGCGGGTTTTGTTTTTGTGGGATTGCCGAGACAAGGACCACTTGAAGACCTGAGAAAATCAACGATCAATCCACAAGCTGTCGGCTGTCGCACGCACGGTATCTCCACCCGAACCAGAGCTGATGACCTCAATTTTAATTCCTGAAACTGTGACCGATTCGCCCAAAGCTCGTGGCGATAAAGTCATATAGGGGTCGGTTGAGCCACCTTTGGGATAAACCTGAACGGGGCCATAACCAGAAGGAATTGAACTATCAACGGAATATACCAGGGCCCCCGTCTTCACCATATTAGCATCGAGACCAGATGCACGTCTGGACTCAACAACAACCGCTTTTGTCGAGGAAACAGGAATGATCAAAGCCTTAAGTCCCCCGGTTGTTCCGAGAGGAGTGAGTGCAGCGGTGACAGCACCATCAGTCCGAGGATTCGCGCAGCTGATTTGGCTGTCGTCCAGCCAACCCAGCACCCATCGCTCCCAAGCGGTCAGGCCGGGCGCGTTGGAAGTAAAACTATTGAAAATGTAGCTGAATTTTCCAACGCTGGACAAGATGTCGGGGAATGTGGTCGTTGTGTAACTGTAAAGATCCACCAACCCAGATTGTGGGTCACTTCGTGATTCAGCCAAATTGAGCCCAAGTGTTCAGGTCATTTCCCGACGTCACAATATTCAAAATTTTCGCGACCGTCGGCCGTGATTCCGCTTCCAGCAGATAAAGTTGTCGCCGACCTTGAGTAAAAACTGTCGTGTCAGGATTTCTGACAATAACCAGAGAGTTGGTGGACGCAAAGTTCACCGTTGGGTTCGCCAGAGCAACCACTTCCTTGAATAAAGGAGAGCAAAGATGAATTCGCGTAGGACGTGCTAGGCTGGCTCGCCGAAACCACTGGAGAACAGGAGTCATACTGTAGTTGAGTCGACCATAAGACTGTTCGCTGAAAGTCGCTGTTGCCCCGAAATCATCGCGTAAGCTTGGGCTGGAGTTTTCGTCGCTACAGAGTCTGGAAAATCAACAAATAAGACGATTGCATTCACAGTTCCAGTCGATGGTAGCCGGTCCGAGTAACGTGGGAATCCACCAATAGCCACGCCTCCGCGACCGTCGGCGATGGGCAATTTGCAATTTGTGAAAGTCTCGCTGTTCGATTTTTGGCGCAACTTGAGGCCATTGTCAGAGCAAAGAGCACCAGGGTCAGCTGCAAAGCGAGGGCTGGTCTGCATTTTTTGCCATTCATAAGTCCTCCAGTCTAAGCAGCGGAAAAATGAAAGAGACCCCCGTTGAGGAGTCAGTGATCGATTTACTCAAATCCGTCCCATTGTACTTGTTATAAGTGCGTGACTGCAGTTCGATGGCAATAGAAGCCCAGTGAAGCAGAGCATAGGAAAAAACCAAGTTTAGTCCCGCGACCAGAAAAATCACCTGGATTCTCACTTTTTTGAATTTTAGTTTTCGCATCAAAATATAAACTCCAAAAAAGTTGAAATCGGTTAGGAATGTGTACATCGCTTGAACACTGAGTTCAGATCTGGAGATATCGCTTTTATTTCCATACTGTTCACCAAGGCAAGACCGTTGAGATAGCTTAAGCCTAGAGTCACATCGGAGTAGCGGTAGCCGACGAGCAGTTCGGCTGCCAAAATTTGTGTTCCAATATCGGCGACACCATTTTGTTTAAGAGTCCCTGCTGAATATCCGATGGATGGGGACACAACAAAATGATTTGAAGTTCCAGGTGAAGAGACAGGTTTTGCTTCCACACCGAGTGGAAAAATCAAAAAAAGAAAATGAGCGATATCAATATGTTTATCACAACGGACTCAATTCTTGAGCCCAGGTTTCTGAGTTGCAATACAAATAATCCGACACTCAGAATCAATCTCAGCTGATGAGGGCATGAACGACAATGGCGAGGCTCCCGAATAGTTCGATTATCGAGCAAATCTAAATTTTGAATAAATCCCAGTTTTTACATTCTGAAAAAGAAAAGATTGTTCCTTTGCAAAGTTCAAAGTTGTGGTTCTGATTGTAATCATGTTTGACCCCATAGACTTCGAGGCCTGCAGCTCGAGCGGCTTGAAAACCCGAATTTGAATCTTCAAACACAATTGCTGCGCTTGGGTTGACTTGAAGTTTTTCAAGCGCGATCAAATAGGCCTCTGGATGCGGTTTGTGATGAGTGGTGTCGGCGTTGCTAATGACCACCTCAAAATTATTCGATGAATCACTGCAATGGAAGTATTTTGTCGTTTACAGGATTCAAGGTCTTTGAAATCATGATTCCGCAATTGGGAAAAGCGCCTTCGGTCGTTTTTGGTAAGTTTCATAAACTCAACTGAATACAACAATTCAACTCTTGTCGGAAAATCATGCTTGAGCAAAACGGGGGAGTTTATCATGGGAGATCGAATGAAAATATCTGATCTGTTTTGCTCTGTTATTTGGATCGAGCTGTTCAAAAGTGACAGAAAACAAGAACTCCAACGAACCCGTCGAGAGTTCTAAAACTATGTTTTAGCTGATTCAATAAAATTTTTGGGCTCAACTCTCGACATGCAAGGAGTTTACAAAGTCATCCAGACCAATATTGCAGCAGAAGAGGCCATTCCAACAAATTACTATCAAATGGATCTTAAGCTTCAACCTGGAGTTTTTTTCCAAAGGCTCTCGATCCTTGTCGCTGAAGGCGAGTCCCCCTTAAAAATTCTTGAAAGCAATTCGGTTGAGACTGTGAATACTTCAGAAAGACTTCTATGTCTCGCGCTTGGACTATCTGGCAAATGCACCGATTTTCGGTTCGGGAAAAGACACTTATTGGGCGATTCGAAAGAGAAGTTACGGCAATTCAGGCTCAAATGGTCAGACTTATCGGACGAAATTTTACAGACGTCGGATACCGAAATCTTCAAGCCGAAAAAACTATGATTCAAAAAAATTTGTTTGTCGGATTGAATTCGGAAAAGAAGTGAGAAGATTTGATCGAGGTGAATTTCAAGACGGACCGGCTCTTCTCATCCGGCGACTCGAAATGATCGAGTCAAAACAAGGTGAAGTCATTTGCAAACGCTACGAATTGAGGACGAGTGGAGAATTTGTATTAGTCGAAACTGTCAACCGAGGACCTGGTCTTGAAAAGTTCGAAGTGATTTGGGGAAATGGATTTTTCAGTGATGAATCACTTTACCGATTAACTTCGTCTTTGGTTGTTTACGAGCAGAACTCAATTCGTCTTGAAGATGGCTCTCTCCTCAAGTCTTCAAGCACTGAGCTTGTTGACTATAACAAACCATTGACCCCGTCGTTTTAAGTCTTCGACTGAGCGCGATGCTCCGACCCTTCATTTTCTAAATTGCGAGTCAATTCTTCGAGGGTTTTTTGGAGCTCGCTGAGCCCAAAAGCGAATACGGCAAACGCTTTGAGTCTGCTGGGCCTAGCTCTAGCAACGGCAAATTTATACTCGGCAGTTCCGCCCGGAGGCAGAAAGAAATGGCAGCGAAATGAGTTGCCGTCAAAAAAGTCTCTCGATAGGTTTGTGATCAAACGCCAGTTGCGGGGGTCCAAAGCTCCTGCAACAGTTTTTTTTAATTTTAAGGACACCGTCTTACTGAATTTAGTTCGGAGTTTTAGTGGAAAAAAAAACCACGGCCTTTAAACACTGGATCAACTCTCAAGTTGTCGAAAAATATGCTCGCGGTCTAGATTCCCGTTCTCGGAACAAATTTCGAGCTCTCGCAAAACAGCTCTCTCAACTCGAACTCCGAGCAAGAGTTCAACTCCTCGCTCGGGGCCTGAGAGAAGCCTTAGCCCCTCAATTTCCCCAGGCACTCCAAGAGCTTCTGCAAATCACTCGTGATCAAAACTTACGATCCTTTGAACTCTGGCCCGCCACTGAGTTTATTCAAATATTTGGTCTTGAGCACATTGATGAGTCACTCGAAGCTATGGCTGAGTTGACTCAAAAATTCACAGCTGAATTTTCTATTCGTCCTTTTCTCAACACCCATGGCCCTTTGGTCTTCGAGAAGTTAAAAAAATGGCAAAATCATCCCAACGAGCACATTAGACGTTGGCTGTCGGAAGGCACAAGGCCTCGCCTCCCTTGGGGAGAGAAGCTTCGTGATTCGATCCAGAACCCTCGTCCGGGCTTAGAAATTCTCGAGCAGCTTAAATTTGATCCTTCACTTTACGTTCGAAAAAGTGTGGCCAATCATCTCAACGACATTGCGAAAGATCACCCAGCCTTGGTCGTGAAGACTTTGAAAGCTTGGTCCAAAAAAGTTCCCGAAGGATACGAGAAGAATTTTGATTTTCTACGTCACCGAGCGCTCAGAACTTTAGTGAAAGACGGGGATCTTCGGGCGTTGCGATTGTTAGGAATCGAGTCTAGAAAGAGTTTTGTTAAGATCAAAGATTTCAAAATTCTCAAAAACAGAGTGACTTTGAATTCCAGCCTCGAGTTTTTTGTGGTGCTGAAAAATTTAAGTTCAAAACCAGAAAAGTACATTTTAGATTTTGTGGTTTATTTTCAGAAGTCGAATCAGACACTTAATCCCAAAGTCTTTAAGCTCAAGACCGGATCTCTCAACGGAAAAGCTGAAATTAAAATTCAAAAAAAATTTTCTTTCCGGCCGGTCTCGACGAGAAAGTACTATCCTGGCCGACATCAGTTGACATTGAAACTGAACGGAGTTGAGACCAATTCACAGGATTTCATTCTCGCCAAGTTTTGAGAGTCTTTGAATGGTTATTTTTGAACGAACACCTCAAAGTCGAAAGCAATTCAAAAAATTTGAAATTCGCAAGATGGCCCGCCTGTCGATTTCTTCCGTTTGGCAAAGCATCAGGGTTAGCGTTGTGGTTTTATTTATTTTGCGCTACGAATAACAAATGCAAATTTTAAAGGATCCACCCATTCTCTTTTTTATTCTTGGTTTAGCTTCCGTCTTTTTAAAAACAGGTCTCCGGGTCCCCATGGTTTTTTCAAAGTTTTAGCCTTGTACTTGCTGATGGCGATTGGATTTAAAGGCGGACTTTCTCTTTCAATCACTGGATTCTCTGTCGAGTTTATCTATTGCTTATTAGGTGGAATTCTTCTTTCGCTTTTTGTTCCGTATGTCTTGTTTCATCTGTTAAAACGAAAGTTGTCGATTTACGATTCGGCTGCTATCGGAGCCACTTATGGCTCAGTCAGCGCGGTGACTTTTGTCGCTGCGACGACTTGGCTTGACAACCGAGGACTTGAGTTTTCTGGATCAATGATCGCTGTTCTGGCATTGATGGAGGCTCCAGCATTGTGATGTCCTTGTTTCTTGTCGGACAGTATTCCGAAAAGAAGACCACACTCTCTTTTGGTCGTTTAGTTCATGAGGCTTTGCTCAATGGGTCTGTCTTTTTGCTTTTAGGAAGCGTGGTCGTTGGCTATGTCTCGGTCCCTTTGGGAAGGCCAGTGTGGGTGCTTTTGTCTTGGATTTGTTCAAAGGGTTTTGGGTTTTTTCTTACTCGACTTAGGGATTAAATCAGGGACAGCTTTGCAGAAAATGCAAATGCCTTTTTGGCTCGTCCCGGTTGGGATCTGACTTCGGTTTTTTCGGCTGTTTTAGCACTCCTCTGGGGAGTTGCTCTTTCGATCAGCTCGACCCAGACCTTTTTACTCATGACTCTAGCCGCCGGAGCTTCTTACATTGCCGTTCCTGCAGCACTCAAAAGCTCAATGCCAAAAGCAAATGCTGGTATCTACATGACAATGGCTCTTGGGGTTAGCTTCCATTTAATATCTTAGTTGGTCTTCCTTTTTATTGGTATTGATCAGTTTGTTTTACTAGTTGCTCTCTGTCAGTCTGCGACATTCTTTATTTCAAGAGAGTCCTGACTTTACATTTCCTCCAATCTCATTTGAGCTTTTGGTTCAAGAAGCCTTTTTCAAGGGAGGAAAAATGCAGCTGAAAACACCGCGTGTCTTGTTTGCTCTTTTTTTGTTTCTGACACCGTCATTTGTTTGGGCCGCGAGATCGGAGATGGTGATCATGGGAGATGCAGGTCAAGCCGGTCGAGCCTTGCAGAATCTGAAGCGTTCGGTGCTTCAGGAAAACTTGAAATCGATTATCATGCCGGGTGACAACCTCTATTCAGGAACTTACTCAGGGAGTTTGGGATTCTTGGAAAAAGTCAGGTCTCGAATTTGATGTGGTTGCCATTGGCAATCACAATTCGGGATATCAGGCTGAAATTGATTATTTTGATATGCCTGCCGAGTACTATTCGATCGAAAAATTCGGAGCTCGATTTTTGGTTTTAAATTCAGACAACACGAGAAATATTGGATGAACAAATGAGTTGGCTTGAAAAAGAAATTGATCGAGTGAGAGAAAAGCTCGTGTTTCTGGTCTATCACCATCCGACCTACTCTTTGACCAAACCCACAGCTGGAAAGAAAAGAAATCCTTTCAGTTGAAAATGAGACTCTTCCTCAAAGACCATGGTCGACGAATTACGGCTCTTCTGTTAGGCCATGACCATATCAGTTCCTTTGTGACATTCGGTGATGTTCCTGTTGTTGTCGCGGGATCAGGACGAGAAGTGAGAAACGAGCAAGCCGTGAATTACATTGAAGACGGAGTAAGTGTTAAAACTGAGTATTTAGCGCCACAGACACCGCACTGGGCAAAATTAGAAATTTCTGAAAATTCGCAAGAAGCAACAGTTCATTTTATTCGGGTTTCTGACCAACGCCAGGTTTGTTCTGCTGATTTTAAAAACGGATCGATGACTCTGCGTCGAATTGTGCAGAGTAAAAAAAAAGACAGTTCTTCTTGTGGGCGCTGGTCATTCGCACCTTGAAGTTTTGAAGAATCTGTCAAAACGGGAAGTGGCTCAGAACCGATGGATTCTGATTTCTCCATTTCCCCAAACTTACTACTCGGGCTTGTTGCCAAGATTTATAGCAGGTCAAATTCAATGGAATCAACTCATGATTCCCTCCGCAGCCTACGCACATAAAAAAGGAGTCGAATTTTTCCAAGACAGGGCAGAATCAATTCGATTCGAAGAAAAAACAGTGGTGCTTAAAAGTGGTCGGATTGAAAGATTTGATCTCCTCTCACTCAACACCGGGGGCTCTCTGCTCATTCACAAGAAGATTTTTCTCCAAACATGTCGACCTGAGACCCATCGAGCAATTCTATTCTCGTTTTCAAGTTTTTGAAAAACAGCTGACCCCCAAGCGCTCTGTGAAAGTGGTGGTGATCGGAGGTGGGGCCGGGGCGGTTGAGGTTTCGACAGCGTTACGAATTCGACTCAATCGAGACAGCTCTCCAGCCAGTGAACTTCATTTGATCACCAGTGGATGCCGACTTTGTGAGAACTATTCGCCCCGTATTTCTTCGGAAATTCATGAAGCTCTTTCCAGGCAAGGGGTGAATCTCCATTTTCAAGAGCGAGTGACTGAGTTCTCCTCAGAACCACTTCATCCTCAGTAAGGGGAAAGAATGGAGTATGACTTTTTGTTCTTAGCCACTCCCACAAAGACTCGGGGAAAAGAATTTGAAATTGTCGATTCCAAACTTCGGTTGGCACCAACAGTTTTTGCTGTGGGCGATTGTATGAAGATGGGAGAGTTTCCAGAGCTTCCACGATCGGGTGTTGTGGCTGTTCATCAAGGTCGAGTTCTAGCTCAATCGATCCGTCAACTTCTCGAAAATCAAGAGCCGGAGAAATACACACCTCAAAAAAAATTTCTCAATATTCTTATTTCAGGAGAAAAAACAGCCAGACTCGTTTGGGGAGAGAGTTTTTCTCTTGAAGGCAAACTCCCTTTCATATTCAAGAATTGGATTGATCGGAGGGTATCTCCGACAATTCAAAACCTTGGACCTCTAAGGGTGTTTATTGATCTTAAACCAAGCTTGAAAAGGGAGACAGAGACTTGACTTCCTTTGTGAGCCTTTCTTGAAACTGGATTTTTCGACGAAACCCAGCTCGGCGAGAGATGATCGAAGAGGGTCAAAAATGATCTATTCGATTCATTAAAATGATTGCAAACATTATTGCATCCGCCATTGAATGAGTGAGCCAAGCCAGTCGAAGAGATTTAAAAAATGAAATTGAATGGCAAGCGCACCACCCCACAAGGCCGTCAAACACACGCCGATCCATCCCTGGGGAAAACCGCCGCTGAAGTGCAGGCTTCCAAAAAAGAGAGCTTGAAAGAGCACAACAAACCAAGGGGAAAAATATTGGCTTGATTGGGTTTGTAAAAATCCGCGAAATAAAAGCTCTTCGCGAAGGCCATTCAAACCTGCGAAAAGAAGAATGACTCCTGGCAGAGACCAAGTCGGCAGATCGGGTAAAGGCCATTGCTGAGCCACTTCTTTGTGGGTGGCATAATACCAAACCAAACGGGAAGTGTGCAGGCGCTGATCAACAACGCCGAAAAAATTTGGTATCGAGTCAAGGCCACTTTCCCAACCCATTTCTGGAAGACTCTGACGCAAAAGCCATTTGACTGCGAGTACGCCGACTCCAGTGGCAACGAAGAAATCAATGGGCCATTGAAGATAAGGCGACCAAGAGCAAAGCTTGCCGACGAGGTGAATGATGGACACAACGAAAAGAAAGGGTAGACCCCGGCGAAGCTCTTTCTTGAGCAAAGAAAAGGCGACGAAAATGAAAATAGTTAAGACGGCTAATTCATCAAGCTTTCGAATCCAAAAAAAGTAAGCGAAAAATGAGTAAAAAAGGAGTGAAATACCTTGATAGAAAGGATTCATTCGTCTGAAAATACACAACTCATGACAAGGAACAACTGATTTGTGGACAAATATTTGGCCGAGATCCATCAAAAAATTGGTGTCACCGATGTCCACTTACAGCGAAATAAGCTCGCCTCTCACAAGCAGCCACCAATGGACAAACTGGAAGTTGTTGAGATTGATTTTGAAGGGCGACCCTTTATCCTCGTTGATTCTGCAGCTCAAGCCTGGAGAGCCATGTGTAAAAGGGCTCGAAAGGATGAAATTTACTTGCAGCCTTTTCTGGCTTTCGGTCCTACCTCTATCAGATGAGGCTTATTGAGAAGCATCTTCAGCAGGGGCGTGCCTTAGAAGATATTTTTAAACATATCGCAATACCTGGATTTAGTGAGCATCACACGGGGAGAGCTGTTGATTTTCATGAAACCGGTCAAACAACTCTCGATGAAAGTTTTGAGAAAACACCAGACTTTGCCTGGTTGGTTGAGAATGCTGCGAGCTTTGATTTTTACCTCAGTTATCCCAAAGGGAACGACAGCGGAATCATTTATGAGCCTTGGCATTGGTGTCATCGACCAATTTCTTGAAAAGATCCCGAAAACGGCGTTATCTAAGTTCAAATGATCAAATTGACAGAAACAGTTAAAAAGGTGGATGTGCAGCTAAGGTTTCGGCCCTTGAGCTTCGAAAAATTCTATCAATATCACAAGTGAAGTTTCCGCCGAATGATAGCAACGTTCTTGTTGATGGAGGTCTCTTTGATGATGCTGCCATTTATCGAGTTTCTGAAGAGCTCGCTCTCGTTCAGACTCTCGATTTCTTTACCCCTATTGTGAATTCGCCAAAAATTTTTGGTCAAATTGCAGCGGCCAATGCTCTTAGTGATGTCTATGCAATGGGAGGAAATCCCAAAACGGCTTTGGCAATTTTGGCCTTTCCCCTTGCTGAACTTCCAAACGAAATTGCAGTTGAAGTTTTACAAGGGGCCTCAAACGTCATGGCGCAAGCCAAAGTCAATTTCGTCGGCGGACATTCCATCGATGATGAAACTCTCAAGTTTGGTTTGTCCGTGACAGGATTTGTCGACCCTCGAAAAACTTGGACCAATGCCGGCGCACGAGCTGGGGACCATTTGATTCTCACCAAAGCCCTTGGAACGGGGACGGCCACAGCCGCTTTGAAAAGAAATGCGATCGAAGAAGTCGAGCTGAAAGATATTTTGGAATCCATGTCGCAAATCAATGAAATTCTTCCTTTGCTGGAAGAGTCGCATCGTCACGCTATTCATGCTGCGACAGATATCACGGGATTTGGATTGGCGGGTCATGGAATGCAAATGGCTCTCGCAAGTCAAAAGACTTTCAAGTTTAATTTTTCGGATCTTCCGGTTTTTCCTTTGTGCTGGGAATTTCTCAGTCGAGAGTTTTTAACAAAAGCTCATTCCTCGAATGCTCAGTACACACGGGAGAGAATCAGTGTTGGTGATGTCAGAGATCAACGCATTCTTTTCGACCCTCAAACAAGTGGAGGGCTTCTCTTGTCAGTTGATCCTCGGCTTTCTCATGAAATGATTCAACGTCTTCAGTTGGTATTTCCAAACACTCGCAAAATTGGTGAGGTCTTTGAGGCTTCTGATCGAGCTCTGTATTTTCTATGAAAACTTTAGAAGCTCCTTTTTTTGCTGAGCTTTTCAGGCAGTCCTCTCCCATCTTGGATGTCCGCGCTCCGATGGAGTTTTTGGATTCTCACGTTCCTGGTTCAACAAATTTGAGTTTGCTCAATAACGAAGAACGAGCTTTGATCGGGACAACTTACAAATTAAAAGGGCGAGAAGCGGCTCTGGAGCTTGGGTATCAACTGGTCTCAGGTCCTCTTCGAGACGAACGAGTCGAGCAGTGGGTGGTTTTTTAAAAAAGCATCCCCAGGCTGTTTTGACCTGTGCACGAGGAGGACTGAGATCTCAAATATCACAGCAGTGGATTGAAAGCGCCGGAGTTCAAGTCCCTCGGATAGCCGGGGGATACAAAGCGCTTCGACAATTCCTCTTGCAGACTCTTGAAGTTTTAGGCTCACAACTTTCAATGGTCGTTCTTTCAGGCCCCACAGGGTCTGGGAAAACACATTTTTTGAGATTTCAAAAAGCACTTCCCTATTTAGATCTCGAAAAATCAGCGCACCACCGTGGTTCAGCTTTTGGAGGATTTGCCTCACCCCAGCCAACCCAGGCGACTTTCGAGAATCACCTGGCGACACAAATTGTTTGTTTGCAGCCCAAAACTTCAGTTCTGATTGAAGACGAAAGTCGAATGATTGGGAGCTGCGTTGTTCCTGAGTCGATTTTCTTAAATTTAAGAGCAAGTGCTTTGGTTGTCCTCGATGTCCCCCTGAGAGATCGAGTTTTACAAACGTATCAAGAGTATATTGTTGAAACAGCTTTAGGCACTCCAGATATCCCTCGAGGTTTGCAAGTTATTCAGTTTTTTCGAGTCGCAATTCTTAAAATTCGAAAAAAGCTCGGGGACTTTTGTTTGATGAGATTATGAAAGATTTGGACATCGCCGAGCATGAGTTTCAGATGAAAGGTCGAATTGAACACAATCTTGTTTGGATTGAAAAATTGCTCAAGAATTACTATGATCCGCTCTATTCAAAAAGTTTTTCAAAGCGCAATCCAACCGTCCGATTTCGCGGAACACCGACTGAGGTTCAAGAATACCTTGAGACTTCAGGTTAGATATTGTTGGAGTTCGCGGTTGCTTGAATTTTTTCTTTCAGCATTTTTGCGGCCATCGCATAGCCGCCACTCCCACCATCAATGAAATGCACATGATCACTTTGTGATCGAACAAAGCAGGTCATCAGAGCTTGATCGGAAAATGCACACCAAATTGAATCAATTTTTGATTTTCAAAATGTGTGAGGATTTCTAAAATTTTTTTCTTTTTGATCGTTTGTCACGTCAACCACCATCCGAATTTTGTCGTCAAATTTATAGAAATCTGTACTGGTCGAGAGTTCATCAAGATAGGTTCGAACTGCTGAACCCTTTTTGTTTCGAGTTTTTCGAACAATGAAAGTCAAAAGGCGAGCCAGATCAAAAGAAGGGGGTACAGCATTATCTGCACGATCCAAGAGTGTCTCATCTTCAGTTCTTGGCGCAAATGAGCGGGAGGCCAACGAGTCGACAGTGTTTGAGGGGTGACGACAAAGGGGTGAGGAATCACTTTTTCAAGCTCTCGCTGAAGCAAAATGTAGTTTTCAGGAGTTGGGGCCTCGACGATCAGACACAACATGGTGCCTTGGGAGCTTGTGATGGGATTCCAGCGACACATCAGACCGTCGTGAGCATTTTCTAAAGCAAAATCTGATTTTAAATCGTAGTCCTTCGTCTTTTTGGCAAGCCATTCACCAAAAGCCAGACCAGTTCCTTGAGCCAAAGCCAAAGAGCTTTGGCCCGCCAGCTGGAGTCGAGCGATTTTAACTTCGTGTTGATGGGAACGAATGATCTTCATAGGGACAAAAGCGACCCTCAGCTCGAAGCCAAACTCGGCCTGGGACTTTATCTGAGTTGACTTCAAAGCTTTTTGACATTGCTCCACACATTCGGGCGGGACAAATGCCGTTGCTCCATCGCCCCCAAAAATCAAAGGAACTCGAATATTTCCACAGGCATTCTGAATAGCAATCAGCGAAGAAACCCCGACAGTATTAACTTGTTTGTAGAGTCCTTTTTCGATCGCTTTCGTCGATCCTCGAACATCTGTGACGATCATGACCCAGTCGTCCGGAACCGGTCGGTAGTAACTCAACTCCACAGTTTGTCGAGTCGAGGGGACAGCGGGGAGATCAGAGAAGAAAGTTTTAGACATGGAAATATTTTCACTTCGTTTTCAATTGCAGGCAACCTCCATCTCAGAGTTTGTCTTTTTCGATTCGGCAGCCTATAGAACTCAGAAAAAGGAGATTTTATGAAGTTTGTATCGATTTTGACGACAGGTTTGCTAGCAATTTTGGGTCCTCAGGCCTTGGCCCAGTCTTATCAAGGTGTTGTGGGGTATCGCCAAGTTCCTGGAGTCCTGACAATCCAAGGTGAATATGTATCGGTTCGCGCTCAAGACACCAGCTGTGTGATGAAGTTTGGTCCGGTCATTGGAACAAGAAATGTTGTCGATGGTTTTGACGAGTTTACGCTTCGGGTTCTCAGTTAGCGATTCAAGAAGCTTGTGGGGCTCATGTTGCTCAAGCTTTTCTTTTTGTCCAGAATGGCCGACCAACTCTTCAATCAAAATATGGAAAAGTCGGCGGATACCTTTTCGATAGATCTGAAAATTTGGAGGGCCGAAAGTTGAAAAACTCCTGAGGTCTTTGTGAAGTGAGATGCCTTTGAAAAGTCACACTCAAAGGCATCTCGAGACGAGGTTTTCGTGGGTGGACTCATCACAATTTTTGTTTTTGTATTTTCGTTCATAGCTCAGGCCAACCAACTTCCAGAAGAGACAACTGTTGGTCAGAAGCTGAGTGGGGCCGTGCAAAAAGTCGGTGATGCCGCCCAGAAAGCAAGCGACGATTTGAATCGAGTCATGAAAGAATCTCGAGATCGGCGCGAAAATGCGAGCCAGTTTGTTTTGGGGACTTATTCTCCGATTGATCTGCTTGTGCCTGGCAAATGGGGGGTGACTGCCGGAGCGATCCAAGATGCGGATCGAACTTGGGAGTTTGAGTACGTTCGCGGATCAGTTGCTATTCCTTTTTTAGTCAAAAATTTAGGACAAATGGTTGATCAACGGTATTCGCTGATCAAACGTTCTTACTTCGGGACCAATAGTTTTAATTTGAGTTACGGGATTACATACTTCGATTTTGCGATCACATTGGGCGATGCTCTTTTGAATAAGGTCTCTGGGGGTGTTTATCCAGGACTTGATCTTGTTCAGGCACAAAGTTTTGGTTTCAATGTCGGAATAGGCAATCGATGGACATTTTCTCATGGTGTCACTTTTGGAGTCGATTGGATTTCTTGGTCTCAACCGATTGTTCGAACGAGAACTCGTTCTGATTTTTTAACTTCGGCAGCTTCTCCTGAGGATCGGGATGATGTCGATCAAGCTGTGAAAATCATTTCTTATTTTCCGAGAATCGCTCTGTTCAAACTGCAACTCGGGATCTTGTTTTAACCATTGAAAGGGACGAGAACATGATTCTTCACATCGGTTCTAAAAACTTATCAAGTTGGTCCCTGAGACCTTGGCTTTTGATGAAACATTTTGAAATTCCTTTCCAAGAGAATCTGATTGAACTGGATCAAGCTTCGTCTCGAACCCAAATTGAAGCAGTTTCTCCTTCAGGTCGAGTTCCTGTTCTTGATGATTCTGGTTTTTTGGTTTGGGATTCATTGGCGATCGTCGAGTATTTGCACGAAAAATTTCCTGACCGGGGTTTATGGCCAGAGGACTTCCAACAGCGGGCGAGAGCCCGCTGCATTGTCGCAGAGATGCATTCTGGTTTTACCGCTTTGCGCACACACTTACCCCACAATTTGATGGAGAGCTTTCCCGGGCATGATTTGTCAAAAGCTCAAGACGATATTGATCGTGTTCAGAAAATCTGGAACGACTGTTTGCAGAGTTCCTCGGGACCTTATCTTTTTGGAGCTTTTTCGATTGCAGATGCTTTTTTTGCTCCTGTTGCAAATCGATTTGTCACTTACCATGTGCCAATCTCAGGAGCCATCAAAGGATACGTGGAGATTCTGCGTGAGCACTCTCACCACAAAAACTGGATTCAATCGGCAAAATGAGAGTTTTTGAAAACCAAAGAGGCAGCTCCTAACAAATTGGAGTTGTAATGACGACTGATCAAGAGTTTTGATTCAAATTGAGGAAATTTTTTCATCAAAAAATGATACTCTCGTTGCAGAGTCTTAAAAAAATACCCATACGAATTGAGAACGCCTCCACTGAAAATAATTTTTTGTGGAGCGAGACCCAGCGATAAATTTCGACATAAAATCGCCAACCCTTGTGCTGTGGGAAGAAAAATCTGTTCGATCACTTTTCGGCTTTGAGGCTTAGACAAAAAATAATCCTCAGCAGATTTCCAATCCACAAATTTGATTCCCGAAGCTTGGCAAGCGCGTTGGAGTAAAGCGGGTCCCGCACACACATCTTCAACCGACCGACGAGTTTCAAAATCAATCACTTCGTGACCCCACTCCGAGCCTAAACCCCTCGTCTGCAAGGGGCTTCGGTTCACGACACAACCGGTTCCTATTCCCGTTCCGACTGTGATTGAAACCAAAGTCGAGATTTGAGTTTGCTTGATCATCCACAACTCACCCAGAGCCGACGCCATGGCATCGTTTTGCAAAAAGACGCGAAAAGGGAACCCTCTTTGCTTGAGACTTTTTTCCAACAAATTGATCACCGCCACCTGCTTGAGTTTTTTAAAGTTCGCTGGTCGAACCAAGAGCCCCTTCTGCACATCTAAGGGCCCACATGCCGCTAATCCCAGACCTCGAATCATCTGAGGCTTTGCGTGGTGAGATTTGAGAACCGCAAGGACTCCAACGAGGAGCTTATCAATCAGGTCTTGTGGCCGAGACAATCGATCAGCTTCTGTTGGTATTTCGACAAGGTCCAAAAGGTGCCCTTTTGAATTCACCAAAGCTGTCGCGACTTTGGTGGCTCCGAGATCGATGGCAATGGCTAAACTCATCACGCCGTCGCTGTTGCTCGAACGAACGAGTAGAAGAAAACAGAGTTTTTAGATTTTTTGACAATTTCGACTTCTTTTTTGAGTTTCTTCACATCCTCCAAATTGACTCTTTGAGTTTGAATTAGTTTGTCTTGAGCGCTCATGAGGATATCAAAAAAATAATCGGTAAAAGCAGCTCGTTTTTGGGGTTCTCGAGAGTCGAAATGAAAGGGGCGAAATTCGAGATGGATATTTTTGAACCCAGCTTCTTTGAGAAGATGACCCAGCTGGGCCCCAACAAAGGGATGACCTTTGAGTGACCACTGAAGGTCATTGAATTCAAACCAATACTTGAGATAGTGAGGACTGTAAGGTTCCATGAAGAGTGTTTGATTGAACACTTCGCTGCAGTAAATTTTAGCTCCAGCTTTGAGATGTTTTCGAACTTGCACTAAAGCTTTGAGTGGCTCGGGCACATGCTCTAGAAACCAACACAAAAAAGCAGCGTCAAATTTTTTTCCAGGTAACACAAACGACATGGCGTTTTTCTTAAGGAGACGGACTCGCCGACTTTTAATTTCAGGAGCTAAAATTTTCTTGGCCAAACCGAGCTGTTCAGAGCTCAGGTCGATCCCTGTGATTTTCAGGTCAGGGAAACGGCGACAAAGAATTTTTGTTTGGGCTCCGACCCCGCATCCCACTTCTAAAAGAGATTTTTGAAACTCAAGATCCACACCCTCGTACACGTAAGGCTCCAAAAATCGGGCTTGATGGAGTAAGCGATTTTGTTCGGTTTGGTCAAAGCCGTGGAGATAGTCTGATTTGCTCAAGAAGGGCCTCCAAGATTGGTTTTGAATAGTTAAAATAAGTCGGAATTTCTTCAACAGGTATCCAAGCCACCCCTTGGTTGTAGGTCGCATCCGAGACCGGGCGAGCAAAGGGCGAAGTCAGCTTGGCCCAGTAAAATAAAGTTAAACAATCATAGTTTTGGCCATTCCAAAAAAAGTGTATTCGCAATCGAGAGCGCTCGAGGGAACAACTTCAACGAGGTAGCCAGTTTCTTCGAGAGTTTCCCTCGCCGCGGCTTCCGGGGCGGTTTCGTCAGGCTCAATTTTTCCCCCGGGAGGAAATAGTATTCTTTTTTTGAAAGTGGATCAATCGCTCTGAAAGTGAGCAATTTATTTTCATGGACACAAACCACAGAGGCTCGAACACGCGACAACGACATCCTGTTATTTTATTTTAGTCCTCGATTGAAACAAGATAAAAACTTGTCCGACAGCGACGAGAATGACCCCGAGGAGATTAAGAACGTTCCAAGAATATCCTTCGAAATAAGTGCTTATCAGGAGAGCGATCATCGGCGTGACAACGGTGCTGTAAACGGCCCGGTCAGCTCCTATTTTTTCGATTAAAGTCATGTAACAGGCAAAAGCAACAACAGTCCCAAAGACAGCCAAATAGCTGACCGAAAGCCAATAGGAAAGGGAGTCGGGAAACACAAACAGGGGTTCAAAGCAAACGAGGCGATCAGAGCCGAAAGCATCCCATAAAACATTCCCCAGAAAGTGAAAGACAACACGGGAATCTTGCTTTGAATCAGTCGAACTGAGACGAGATTTCCACTCGAAGCAGACAAAGTTCCCAAAAGTGCAAAGCCAAGCCCTTGGATCACCAGAGGTGAGAGGCCTGTTGCGCCAATTTCTCGCCAAAAAATGAAAACGAGGCCAACCACTCCCATCAGGGCACCGAGAATCGTTTGCCAACGCACCGATTGCCGAAAAAAAAGCCAAACTCCCAAAATGTTAAAAACCACCATCAAAGAAAATGTCACAGCGACAACTCCTGAGGGGACTGTAAGTTCGGCTCGGTAGGTGCACAAATAGTTGAGGCAGTAATTCAGGAATCCTTGAAGGGCGAACCAGGGATGCCAAGACCATTTAAATCGAAAGGGTTTTCCGAGAAACCAAACAACCAATGCCATGGCCGTACTGGCGATCAAAAAGCGATAAAAAACAGACCACTCAAGGGGAGCTTGTTGCAGTTGGTGGGTGATGACGTACCAAGTGGAGCCCCAAATCAAAGTAGGGGCTAGAAACAGCAACATAACGCGATTCACAATAATCCTAAAAAGACCCTAACATGACTCTGGGAGTGGGCCTGATATCCCCAATAAGCAACACCTTAACAAGGAGTCCGTATCTATGACAAAACGTTTTATGGGTCGCCTTACGCATATCATCGACATGCCCATTTTTGCGACCTCGTTGATTGCTTTGACTGCGCTCTTGATTGGAGTTCGGGCGCTTGGGCAAGCCGGTGGAGCCCCCGTTGTCAAAATTGACGGATCCTCAACTGTTTTTCCTATTACAGAAGCCGTTGCTGAAGAATTTCAAAACGCAGAAAAAAATAAATCCAAAGTGACTGTTGGTGTTTCTGGGACGGGTGGAGGATTTAAAAAATTCTGCCGCGGTGAAACTGACATTCAAAATGCTTCTCGTCCGATTCAGACTTCGGAGCTGGAAGAGTGCAAAAAAAACAACGTTCGTTTTATTGAGCTTCCGATTGCGTACGACGCAATTGCCGTCGTGATGAATCTCAAAGCGAATTGGATCGATCAAATCACTGTCGAAGAGCTCAAAAAAATTTGGGAACCAGCCGCTCAGGGGAAAATCACACGCTGGAATCAAGTCAACTCGAAATGGCCAGATCAACCCCTCCAGCTGTTTGGGCCCGGAGCGGATTCAGGAACTTTCGATTATTTTACGGAAGCCATCGTTGGCAAAGCCAAATCAAGCCGTGGTGACTTTACAGCAAGTGAGGATGACAACACGATCGTGCAAGGCGTGACTTCAAACGCCAACGGCTTGGGTTATTTTGGAATTGCTTACTTAGAAGCCAATAAAAAGAAATTGAAAGCTTTAAATGTGGTCGGCGGTCCAAAGTCCCCGATGAAAGACAAACCCATGAGTCCAACCAAAGAGAATGTTGAAAACGCCTCTTATTGGCCTCTTTCTCGTCCTGTCTTCATTTATGTGAGTGAGCCTTCACTCAAAAAACCTGAAGTCAGAAGATTTGCCGAATTTTATATGAAAAATGCTCGGAAGCTTGTCAGCGAAGTGAAGTATATTCCGTTGCCTGAAAAAGCCTATCAAATGGGGCTTGAGCACTTAACAAAAAACAAAATTGGAACCGTGTTCGCAGGCCACTCTGAAGTCGGAATCAAAGTGGAAGACTTGATGAAGCGTGAAGGAAATTTTTAATTGTCTCGGACTTCAGTGGCCGAGTTCACCTCGGCCGATCACCCCTCTCGAAAAAAACGTCGGATCAAAGAGAAGAGTATTGAACTCATTCTTTTCCTTGCGGCGACGAGTTCTGTCTTAGTGACAATTGGAATTATTTCAATTTTAGTGGTCGAGTCCTTGCCTTTTTTTTCGACAGTGTCCTTGCGCGAGTTTTTCACGGCAACAGAGTGGACCCCCCTCTTCGAGAATCCTCGCTATGGAATTTTGCCGCTTCTCTGTGGGACTTTGCTTTCAACCCTCATCGCTTTATCTTTGGCGATTCCTCTGGGAACGATCATTGCTACTTTTTTAAGTGAGTACGCCGATGCGAGATCGAGAGAATTTTTAAAACCTATTTTGGAGCTTTTGGCGGCTGTTCCCACGGTTGTGTACGGCTATTTTACTCTGCTTTTTGTGACTCCTCTTCTGCAAAAAATTTTTCCAGAACTTCCAGGGTTTAACATTCTTGCCGCCGGCCTTGTGATCGGAATTATGATTGTCCCTTATGTTAGCTCTTTGGCGGAAGATGCGATGAGAGCGGCACCGGCTTATTTGCGGGAAGCTTCGTATGCTTTGGGGGCCTCTCGGTTTCAGACAGCTTTTCGAGTGGTGATTCCTGCCGCCTTTTCTGGAATTTCTTCGGCTTATATTTTAGGAATCTCTCGAGCTCTTGGGGAAACGATGGTGGTGGCCATCGCGGCGGGAATGCAACCAAATCTGACTCTGAATCCTTTTCAGCCAGCAGCCACGATCACGGCGTTTATTGTCCAAGTCAGTCTTGGGATTTGCCTCACGGGTCGATCGGCTACCAATCGATTTATGTGGCCGGATTGTCTCTTTTGCTCCTCACTTTGATTTTCAATTTAATTGGATTTTATTTGCGAAAAAAATTCCGTGAGGAGTACTGAGCATTCATGTCGATGATTCAAATTGATCCTGTCCATTTGAAAAAGCGAAAAATCATTGATTTTTTGTTCCTTATTTTAGGTCTTTTGTCTTTGGGTTTTGCTTTGGTGACGCTGCTGATTTTGTTTATTGATTTGGCTCGAACAGGTGTTCCTCGGATTGATTATGAGTTTTTGACCAATTTTCCTTCCCGCTTTCCCGAGCGTTCCGGAATTTTATCGGCTTGGGTCGGATCTTTGTGCGTGATGATCACAACAGCTTTGGCAGCGATCCCCATCGGAATTGCCGCTGCGATTTATCTCGAGGAGTATGCTCGCAAAAATTGGTTTACCCTGTTAATTGAAATCAATATCGTCAACTTGGCCGGTGTCCCATCGATCACTTTTGGGCTCATGGCTTTAGGACTTTTTGTTTACCAATTTGAGCTGGGTCAAAGCATTCGCACCGCTGGACTGACTTTGGGGCTTTTGGTTTTGCCAATTATTATTGTCACCACTCGAGAAGCCCTTCGAGCGATTCCGTCGACGATTCGTGAAGCGGCTTTTGCAATGGGGGCTTCAAAGTGGCAAGTCGTCCAACATCACTTGCTCCCTTATTCGACCGGTGGAATTTTGACCGGAGTGATTATTGCTCTCTCTCGGGCCATCGGCGAGACAGCTCCGTTGATTACAATCGGAGCACTCACTTTTATAGCGTTTTTGCCAACGAGTCCGCTGATCGAAACAGTTCCTTTTGTGAGCTTCCAGTGGCTTAAAGATCCTTTTACCGTCATGCCCATTCAACTCTTCAATTGGGTCTCACGACCTCAAGAGGAGTTTCATGTCAATGCGGCCGCAACAGGAGTTCTGCTTTTGGGGCTCACCCTCACGATGAATGCTTTTGCAATTGCTCTGAGAATCTATTTTCGAAGGAAAGTCCGATGGTAGCGATGAAAGCTGAAGTGCGCAAGTCTCAATTTTCTTATGGAGTTGGGGAAAAACTCATTCTGAAAAATATTTCAATGCCGATCTACCAAAATCAAGTCACGGCCCTCATCGGTCCCTCGGGGTGTGGGAAAACAACTCTGCTCAGGTGCTTCAATCGCATGCACGATCTCTACAAGGGACCTCAGTATGGCGGTGGTGGAATTTTTGTTTACCCTGAGAATCGTAATATTCTTGAACCAGCCATTGACCCTATGGAAGTTCGGATGCGAATTGGGATGGTCTTTCAGAAGCCAAATCCTTTTCCAAAATCAATTTTTGAGAATGTCGTCTACGGTTTGCGAGTTCGGGGAATTAAAAAAGGAAGCTTTCTTCAAGAACGAGCTGAAGTGAGCTTGAAGCAGGCGGGTCTCTGGATGAAGTCAAAGATCGATTGAGTGTCTCTGCACTTTCGCTTTCGGGTGGTCAGCAGCAACGTCTTTGTATTGCTCGGGCTCTGGCCGTCGATCCTGAAATTTTACTTTTGGACGAGCCGACTTCAGCGTTGGACCCCATTTCGACAAGCCATATTGAAGACTTGATCGTGGAGCTCAAAAAATCAGTGACGATTCTGATCGTCACTCACAATTTGCATCAGGCAGCGCGAATTTCTGATCAAACGGGCTTTATGTATTTGGGAGATCTGATCGAATTCGGTCAGACTGGAAAAATATTCACCAATCCCAGTGACCAGCGGACTGAAAATTACATCACCGGCGCTTTGGATAAAGCGCCGATCAACGATCGTCTTCCTCGTCCTCTTCTTCCTCATCATCCAAATCATCGTCTTCGTCCTCTTCGTCTTCATCATCTTCAAGCTCGTCTTCATCGAGATCTTCGGAAGATTCAATTTTAAGAAGCCAGCTGTCGTAAGGATCATCTTGGATTAGACTGGGGTCCTCGACGACCAAGCTGTTGACCTCTGAGATCACTCCCGAGACCGGAGAATAAATATCCAAAGGTCCTTGATCTGTTTCGATTGTTCCTAAGACAAGCTCGGTATCGACAGTTTCACCTTCTGGAGACAAGTCGATCGAAGAAATTTCTTCGATGGGATCAAGTCCCTCTTCGTTCAGCCCGATTGTGTAAATATTGTCTTCTTTTTGATACCAAAGGTAATCGTTAAACTTTTTGTATTGTTCTCGGGCCATCTGCTTTGCTCCTTCAAAGATGAATTGGGAATCTTGATCGCTTACATATCGTAGTACAAATGAAACTCGTAAGGAACGGGGCGTTGCTGGATGGGACGGATCTCCCGATCAAACTTATAACCGATCCAAGTTTCAATAAACTCCTCCGAAAAAACTTGCCCTTTCTTAAGGAAGCTTCCGTGTTGTCTTAAGTTGTTCAAAGATTCCTCCAGAGATCCCGGAATGGATGGGATTTTAGCGGACTCTTGAGGACTCAATCCATAGATGTCCTTATCGAGAGGATCTCCGGGATGAATCTTGTTCATGACGCCATCAAGTCCCGCCATCAAGAGTGCCGCTTGGGCGAGATAGATATTGGCCATAGGGTCTGGAGTGCGGAATTCAATCCGTTTTGCTTTTGGACTAGGACCCGTGTTGGGAATTCGAACGGCGGCTGAACGATTCTTAAAACTGTAAGCCAATTTGATGGGAGCTTCAAAGCCAGGCACCAGTCGTTTATAAGAATTTGTTGTGGGGTTGATAATCCCACACAAAGCGGGAGCGTGTTTCAAAATTCCACCGATGTAGAAAAGGGCGGTTTCTGAAAGTCCTGCATACTTGTTTCCCGCAAACAGATTTTGTCCATTTTTCCAAAGGGACATGTGAATATGCATTCCCGATCCATTGTCGCCAAACAAAGGTTTCGGCATAAATGTCACTGTTTTTCCGTGGCGGCGAGCCACGTTGCGGATGATGTATTTGAACCACATCATTTTGTCCGCCATATTCATGGCTGAATCATACTTGATATTGATTTCCGCTTGCCCACCCGAAGCCACTTCGTGGTGCTGACGCTCCACTTGCATTCCGGCTCTTTCCAGTTCGAGGCACATTTCTGTTCGCAAATCGTGTTGAGCATCATTGGGGAGAACAGGAAAATAGCCTTCTTTGTGGCGAATTTTATAACCCAAGTTTTGGCCGTTTTCGTCTCGTCCAGAATTCCAAATTCCCTCGTCGGAATCAATTTGATAAAATCCAGACTGATTTGTTTGATCATACTGAATACTATCAAAAATAAAAAACTCAGCTTCAGGACCAAAATAAACTTCGTCCGCAATTCCTGTCGACTTCAGATACTGAACTGACTTTCGCAAAATGTGGCGAGGATCTCGATCGTAAGGCTCGAGAGTTTCTGGAAGAACCACATCGCAAAGAAAAGAAACCGTCGGGACTTCCATGAAAGGGTCCATTTTTGCGGTTGAAGGATCAGGTTTCACGACCATGTCGGACTCTTCAATTCCCCGCCAGCCACGAATCGAGCTTCCGTCAAAGCCCATTCCTTCTTCAAAAATTTCGGGGACCAGGCCACTCACAGGAAATGAAAAATGCTGCCAAGTCCCGATCATATCGCAGAACTTGAGGTCGACCATGCGAGCACCCTTTTCTTTGGCAAACTGAATCGCTTCTTGTACCGTCATAGAATCTCCTTGTTGTTGGGGAACAAATTAAAAATCAAACTAAAGCTTGTTCATCTTTTTCACCTGTGCGGATTCGAATGACAGAATCCACACTGGTGACAAATATTTTTCCGTCTCCAATTTTTCCAGTTTTTGCCGTTTTTTGAATTGTCGCTACAACTTCTTCGGCTAATGAAGAAGCGACAACGATTTCAATTTTAACTTTGGGTAAAAAATCCACCACATACTCGGCGCCTTGATAAATCTCAGAACGTCCTCGCTGTCGGCCAAAGCCTCGCACTTCGGTCACCGTGATGCCTTCCACGCCAACTTCCGAGAGAGCTTCAACAACTTCGTCGAGTTTGAAAGGTTTTAAAATGGCTTCGATTTTTTTCATTGAGCCCCGGTTTTTCAGAGGCTAGCAAATTCAAAATTCAGTCGTCAAAGCTCACCCAGATGCACAAGAGTTTTTTATTGATAACGCAAAATTATTATGGCTTGCCCTCGCTGTGGCTTTTTGGTACCACACGCCCTTGTCAAAGCAGTGACGAGCAAAGTCATTTTTTGTTGTCTTGAACAGTTGATGGTTTCAGAGGGGGAATCATGAATGAAATCAAGGTCGAAAGATCCTTTTTTGTTTATGGGTCGTTGTCGGAGGGCTTTGTCCACTTCGAAAAAATCCGAAATTTTGTCGTTGAAATCTTTGAAGGGAGTTTGCTGGGTCAAGCTTATCGTCTTCCCGCAGGTTATCCTGTTTTGCTTGAAAAAGGTGCAGATTCAGTGCCTGGTCAGCTCGTGAAAGTTGTTGCTTCCGAAACTTTGTTGGCATTTTTGAATGAGTTCCACGGTGTTCGATCCGACAATCCCGAAAAGTCTCTCCATCATCTCCGAGAAGTCACTGTGACAAGCTCAGACACTCAAAAGGGTTCTTTCGAGGTCAAAGCTTGGGTCTATTTTTTAAATCCGAAGTTCCTTCCGAAAGGAGCTGTTCCGATTGAACAAGGAGACTGGAGAAGGTCTTTGTCAGAAAATCGCCCTCTCTGTGAAGAACTGACGGAGAAACAAAAACAGTATATTTTGCGCTTGGGAGCTGTGACGGGGCGAGAAGTCGTCCCGATTGATCTCACTTTGTATCGTGAGTTGATGAAACTGGAGTTGATTGTGGACAAAGGACGCAGATTAGCCCTTTCTAAGCTCGGTCAGGAAGTTTATCGCTATCTTGCCTAAGGATCCCCTTTTTCGAATTGCGCTGATCGAGCCTGAGATTCCTCAAAACACGGGCTCGATTGGTCGAACTTGTGTCGGAGTTCGCAGCGAGCTTCATTTAGTCGGAAAGATGGGATTTGAAATCAATGACAAAAACTTGAAGCGTGCTGGATTGGATTATTGGCAACATCTCAGCTGGCAACAGCATGCCTCTCTCTCGGATTGGCAAAAACAAATCACCGACCCCCAGCGAGTCTTTTACTTTTCAGCTTTCGCTCAGAAAAATTACACCCAAGCCCAGTTTCAACAAGGTGATTGGTTGGTCTTCGGTAAAGAAACGTCCGGCCTTCCCAATGACCTCCTGCAACAAAATGCCGACCGTTGTTTGTTGATTCCGATCCTTGGTCCAGTGAGAGGTTACAATTTGGCGGCTTCAGTTTCAGTCGTTGTTTTCGAAGCTTTGCGCCAGATCCAGTTGCGAGGA